>JAQQAE010017347.1:0-11499 GCA_029823295.1 Pseudamia nigra
CTCCCTGCTCAAGCTGCTGCCCCCGCGACCCGACCCCACGGATAAGCGGTAGAAGATGGATGGATGGATGGATGGTTTCCTAATGGCCTCTTTCTATTCAACAGTGTCGGACCCGCCCTCAATTCATGAGAAAATGCTCTGATTGGTTGAACAGTGGATCTTTCCCAGGGTGACCTGGGATCAGTGGGGCTTATCTGGATTGGATTCGATTTATTTATTTGTCATTTGTTTCCAACTGCAAGCAGCACAGGAAAAAATGAAATTACATTTCTCCTACTGAGGAGGAAAGGCCGCAGCAGCAGTTCGCGCCGCCTTTTGAACGGGAGGGTAACAGTGGGTTGGAAGAGGGAAAAAACTAGAGTCCCCAGAACCAAGCTCCAGGGGGGAGCACAGTTATGGGTACACAGAAAAAAAAACCTCAGCAGACATTTATCATACAGCTGCATCATGACATTCATTTACAAAGCTTACAGAGGGGGCGTTGGTAATGTGTGTGTTTAATCATCATACATGTCCTTGGGTGCATGTATGTGATATAAGCCCGATGATTCCTCAAGACCTGCCCCCGTCTACGCGTCTCAGTTTGCTTAGTTCTTACACAATGACATTGCGGTTGCCATGGAAACGCAACCTTCGTAGCTCATCAATCAATCAATCAAACTTTATTTATATAGCACCAATCATAATCTCTAGATTATTTCTAGGCGCTTTACAATTCAAGGCCGAAATCATCTCGTATCTTTGTAGCTCAAATCGTATTTAATGTTGATTACGGCTGGTTGTGACATGTGATGTTTTAAATTTTGTGTTCTACTGGCTCGTGGGGGTGGGACTAATGTATTTTATCTGGACTATGATTGCTTATGACTTCTGATGTCACAAATCATATCATATTCTCTTGCCTATCTTTTCGTATGGATTTCTCAGGACTGGTAGCACTGAGCAAGTTCAGATTTCCACAGGTTTCATTTTACATCACAGTTTATATAAATCTCAAAATTCAATAAAGAGGAATTAACACACTGTTGGACCTTTAAAGCATTTTTGAAATAAGTCAAATTGCTCTGCAAGTATTGTCAGAAATTTTAAGAGACCTAATCTTTCACAAGAAAAATGTTAAACAGTACACCTATCAGAGTTGTGTCTGTCTTAAGAGTCACTTAATTTAAAGGTAAGATATGAAAAAAAAATAGGGTTTCATGTCTTTTCCTGTTATTCACACAGGTCTGGGGGCTGTATCAAAGTATCAAAATTCTTGCTCTTTCAGGCCCACAGAACCATAAAAATCACAAAATCAACTTGACTTCCTCAGGTAATATGTCAGGACGTCTGTGAGACGGTATCCATGGCACAGATAGGAAATGCATGGGGTGAAGAGGTGCGAGCTCATTCGCTTTCAAAGCAAAATATACTGAAAGAGCCTTTTAATACACCTCATGGACTTGGTAGAATGACACATCTGTTTTATGTTGAGCTGAAATTTAAAATTCATAACCTTGGGATAATTTAATTACGTAGTTCTTTGATATCATTTTTTCCCTTTGCAAAACATTGAACAAAAAAGATAAAAGGAAGCCGTATCTGTTGTGTAATAGGTTTTGAAAAGAAACCTGCGTGGGTCACAACACAGCACTGTACTATTGGTGTACACCATAGACTGTACGGTATACACAGGAGT
Source organism: Pseudamia nigra (assembly GCA_029823295.1). Lineage (NCBI taxonomy): Eukaryota > Metazoa > Chordata > Actinopteri > Kurtiformes > Apogonidae > Pseudamia > Pseudamia nigra. Next base: position 1,679 of record JAQQAE010017347.1, read on the forward strand.
GTCTGGTTTATAGGTCATGGAAGTATGTCAGCAAGGGATTAAAACACAAAGAACTCAACTATTGTCTCACATTTTGTCTTTTCACTTTAAACAGCTTTTGCTTTAACCCTTGGTCACCAAGACAAAGTAAAAATATAAAACAATCGTATAAATCTACATCATATAATCGTATAATCTATAAAACAATCGCTTGGGAAGGAAAAAAACCCACATCTTTCAAAACTGACATCATGGTGAATTGTAGTAGTGGGAATAGATTTAAGGCATGCTTTCAAATATTTCCTCTACTCTGATTCACAACATTTGGAAAAAGAGCAGGAGCAAAGCAAGATGACTTATTACACACACAAAACAAATGAATAAATCATTAACTGATGAGCTCAGACCTCAGGCCTGGGCTGCATTTGGGCTGATAATGAATTAAATAAACTCTTGCAGACACTTGTTAGCTCTACATTCGACCATATTTTGTGTGCGTGTGCTGATGGGGTTGTTTTATCTCCTTCTTGGAACCTGCTGGGTGGCATTTTTTGTCTTTCAGTTTCAGTAAAATAAACCCACCCTGAACTTTCTGAATCCCCCCTACGTTGCGCACAGGCTGCGCAAAATCACGCGTAGGGATTTCAGGGCAGTTTTATGGTTTGCGGTGTCTTTTAATGGATCATTTATGCGTCTTTGTCTCTGCTGACCTACAAAAGCAACAGGTGTTTTCAAAAGTCTTACCTCATTCCACCTTGTCCACCCAAACTCATTCCACCCATTCCACCCATCTGCACTTTCTGGCCTCCGATGCCCCCTCCGTGCGTGGACGTCCTGGAGAAGGCGGTGTAGGTGTATCCGCCGCCGTCTTGGTATTCCCCCGCAAAGCCATTTCCACCGTAGAATCCGTCGTTTCTAAAACTCGCACTTGTCAAATCCGGGCGAGAATTACTTCTGGGGCCGATGCTGGTCAGTTTTGGATTGGACCCGTACATGCTCATTGTTGCCGCTTGTTAAATTTTGCAAGCTTTGGTGAAGTTTTGCGGGAGCGCGCAGTCCGGACAAAGCACAAGCCAAGCGCGTCTCCAGCTCCGCTGTGCTGTTGCGCAGATACTGCTGTGCGGTGAACAGACGGAAGCTGGCTGCTTTTGGAGAGGACACAAAACCACACCTTTACGGTGTTTACGAAACAGCCTGTGGCAAGATTATACAGTACTGTCATTTCATTGTGTGAAAATGGATGGAAGCCTTCTGTTGCAATGGCTTAGGTGCAGAACCAGAACAAGTGTTAAGCCTGGTTCGAATGTCAGGCAAAGAATTCTGACTTTTTTCGCTTGGATAAAAATGAAGCTGTGTGTGAATGAAGGAATATCAGATATTCCCAGATAACAGATAACACAGTCTTGATTGGACCAGCACATACTAATTTCTGACTGGTTTGTGTATTGTCTTATTATTTTAAATCTGGCCCAAATCTGAAATAAAGCTGAATTGAAACAAAAACAAATTAACATTTGATGTCAAAATCAATAGAAACTCTTATTCCAAAAACAGAAAATCAAAATTAAAAAGGTTAAATATAACGAAGTCCATGAAATTTACAGTGTATGACAAGATATCCTAAACTACTATGTACAGTATATAGTCTTGGTAAAGTCAAATATTGATATGTTTTACTGTTTGACTCCAAAATCACACTGAAAATGTATATTCCCTTGAGTTAGTGGAATCTATGGACAGGTTCACAACGGGTGATGAATGACGAGGTTGCACTGTATAAACATAATACTACTAATAAAGATTAAATATAATAAAAAGACTAAAGAGAACAATAGTAAAGTAGAGAATACAAAATTGCTGTCGCAATCAGCAATCACACAATTGATAAAGCACTGTGTAAAAGTACAGTTAACAACAGGCATTAGAGAGAAAAGACACTTTATTTCCATGTTACTAATACTGTATTTAATGGAAATACTCGTACTACGCACTGAGCACCAACAAGGAAATAACACAGTAAAATTATTTTTAAAAAGACTAATATTGGCCTTATTTATGTCCATTATGTTATATCATTTTTAGCAAAACATAATTTTTATAGAAAATACAGATTATAATGTTTCAATATACATTTATAATTTTTCCCCCAATGAATTTAGCAGTTACTGGAAGTGCACAGTGTTTTCAACATTGTACAAAAATATTGAAGACATTGAAGACATAGTTTGTGCAAAGAAGTTACATCTGACAGCTTTTGCACACTCATGTCATTCTGATGCATGAGGTAGTCACTTTTCAATTCATATGTGAGTTAATTTGTGGCGTTTCTTGTCTTCTTAATGTGTTTGAGACCATCACGTGTCTTGTGCAGAGAAGAGGTGGGGCAATGGCCCTATTAGTGCTACAACTTCTGTACTAATCCATATTATGGCAATAAACAGTTAAGTGAAGAGAAAAGACTGTCCATCCATGTTTTTCTCTATACTTAATCTACCATAATGTGGATTTGTATTGCAGTAGCAGTAAATAAATGGTCGGAAGCAAAAAAATGAGAAATAGACCGTCTGTATCCAAACTTGTGGTCATGTATATAGAGTGATGATATGATTTCATTTTGAGTCAGGATATTTTTGAGCTGTCATCAAATGAAATGTAGACTCCTTTAAACTCTCCTTCACACACTTAAATACGCTATGACCCACATGACTATAAATCTTCTCAGACACAAAGTGATGTCTTCGAGTTCCAGTAACGGCTGCGATGCTTGTGCAAAGAATTTGTCGTCCTGGGTTCAACATTCTTGAGGTCAAAAGGCTCTCACTTGAGGGTTCATGAAGCTGCTCATGCTTGATGAGAACAGCTTAAGTGATGACCAACTTTCGACAGAAATAAAGATTCGTATTCCCATTAGACCGTGGCCCTTCCCTCACCTTTACAGCTCAGTCTCTGCCCACACAGCATTTGGGTGTGTCAGCTCTGGAAAGTGAAAGGCGGAGACACAAAACAGGGAGGGTTACACATGAGGTTGGATTTTGGATGGGTAAATGTGTGAAATAGCTGAAGAATAACCAGCCAACCTGTGTACAAGATGTTGTATTTGACAGAAATAAGAGCGTTAAAGAAAGCAGAGGCATCTGTCTTCATCAGGAGAAGATGGATGTGATTTGAAAATGCCATTAAGCTGCATGCAATACTTGTAATATATTGGTTTGTATAAGATATCTTAGTGTTTCCTGACTATAGGAGGAAACAGTTCACTGACTATGGCCACATTGTGCCCTCTGGTGTTTTTGCCCTGAGCCACATCATACTTAAATCACATAGAAGCGTGAGAATGAGAAAGACATGGAGATACATGTGATTAGATGAGCAAAGTGAACTAAACCAACACCCTTTAAACCTTATTTTCTTTAGCTTGTTGGATGAAAAATGTTGAAGACGTGTTTCACAACTCAAGCATGACCCAAAGTATTTGTGGGAAGTGTAATTATTTTACTTTCTAATTATGACAAGTTTTTAAAATGCTCGCTGTACACTCAACTAGACACACCCTGCATATTTTCACCCGTAAGGTCGCAGTTTGTTTAATGAGCCTGCCTTTTCACCCGTCTTAATACGTGTTCTTTAAACAAAGTATACAGCAAGACAGAGCATGCACACTGTCTCAAATACCAGCAAACACGCAAATGGGTGGACCGGATAGTGGTGCAATGAACCTCAGAATACTGAAGTTAATTAGATCCAAGCTATGAATTATAAGGGCTGTTCAACAGTATCTGCAAACTTCTATAAACACTACACATACACAGTTTTCTAAAAGTCTGATATTGCTTTCACTGTCTATGCTTGCCAATAAAAGAAAACAATTTTACGTACACTTACAGTACCGGTACTTTCTTTCAAAGGAGTTTCTTTCCATGAGGTTTAATTATCATAGTCGTCATAGTGAGGTGTGTCAGATACAGAAGTGATGTTTCACTTCTGATTTACGCATACTTATCTGTCATCACCCTTTCACTTATCCACCTTTATCCTTCATGTCCCTCTTTCCTTATAACTTCAGTTCACAGAGCATTTTTAAGTAAAAGCTTTGGTCACTGTCTTGGTAGTCAATATTTAACCGAATGTTTGCTTTTTGCACTCGTTTACTGCAAGTCCAGAGTGTGTTACAGTTAGCTCTAGGTATGTTCCACACTACCTATGTTCCCTGGCCCTATCACCAAAAGTACTGAGAACAAAGGGACTGGATAAAATACAGTGCATAACAAACTTGTTAGACCAGCTATCCTATTTGTCTCAAAGGCCACTCAGCATGTTGAAGTGCTCATGAAGACTTTTCCTTTTCAGTGAGTTATCTACGTTTTACCCTTTGACCAGGAGTAAGGAATTTCAAACTGATTTCACAGTGTTATACTCAAATTTGAGCCAGCACATTGCACTTCTCTGAGAAGTCAAAAAATAAGCCAAAAGTTACATTCAACCACTTAAAAAAAAATTCTAATGTGCTTGTTTTCTGATTTTTTTTTTTTTGTAAAACAGTAAATAGAAAAAAAAATCCTAGATAACAGCAATAATTAAATTTTAACATTCAAATATAATCTTGATTAAACAGAAACATAAAAAATGATTTTGGAAATACACAAATACTGTGAATTTAGGGCAGCTCTGGTATTAACCTGGTTTAGTAAATTTGTTAAGCATTGTACATAAGTGGGAATATAGTGGTTGAGAAACACAGGTACTAGAGTACATATAGGTATTGTGGAACATAGTACGCATTTGGAACATAGCTGCACTCTAATTTGTTACAAACTGATTTCTGGACAACAAATTAATCTTAAAAGAACTCTGACCAAAAACAAGGGAGTTTTTTAGTAACAGATTAGTAACAGATATGATGATATTAAAGTAATACAAGAACAACAGCAGGTTCACTCCCACAGTTATCTGCTGACTTATTATGTCTACTGATTCATTCAACTGCCAGACCTGCTAGCCTGACACCAGGAGGCACACATATGATCTCATTTCCAGACACTGGCAGTGACATCACTTGCTGAGTAAAACAGCCTGACAGCTGGTTTATTAGACTGCACAGACAATTGGCATTGTGTTGTTTATTAATGTTGTGTCCTGATCTGAGTTTCCACAGCAGCTTGTTAACAAACAGATGGTTTGTCAGTTTCCATGACTGTGGAAAGAGTCACCAAATACTTTCACTGTACATTTCACACCTTACTAAATCCACTCACAACCAGGATAGGAGTAAAGTTCAGTCATTAGTCAATAGATTTGATGCACCGGGACACAGACTGAAAACATCAGAATAAGGAGTTTTCTGATGTACTGAAAAGGAAATGAGTTGGACGTATCCCTGTCCTTCGGGAGGTCAGGGGGTCAGGGGGACAATTTAGAGTCACCAATTCACCTAATAGGTGAATAGGTGTCAACAAAATCCACAGTATAATGAGGAAAACTGAGCAAAATCATCAAGTAAATGAGAAAGATTAACAATTTATCCAAAAAATGGAACAAATTAAATGAAAATAAACATTAAAATGGAAAGATGATCAAAATAATCAGGTAAAACAACAACAACAACAAGAAAATGGAACTGAACAAGAACAACAATATTCAAGTGAGTTAACAAAAATGAACAAATAAGTGATAAATCTTTTAATAAGTAATCTTGAACAGTGTTCATCATACTCCTGCATCACTTTTTACTTTTACTCAAGTACATATTTTTATGAGTGCTTCTACTTCAACTTGAGTCATTACAAAAGAACAGTACTTTGACTTGTGTACTGTCCTTGTTTACTCTGCGCACCAGCGAGTATTATGGAAAGTATTATTATTATTGGGCTAAAACATCAGAGTGGATCCTGCAACTTTAACCCCGAGCAATAACCCACACAATGTTTTACCAGCCTATCTGCTGATCTTGAAATCCAAAGTACACTTCATTTATCCACTTCCTCCTTTTGTGATCATGCAGCATTTACCCACAATTCACCGCAATTCCATGTAAAACTATAAAGTGTGAATGTTATTGTAGGTACACATGCTTATTTGATTGGAAAAAGAAGGGGTATTTTTTCTGCTGATGGCCATGAACATTCAGCCACACCTACATGCTTCATTCTGTTCTACACCTCATGTGTAACCAGACGATTTATGACACAGCGACAGACACATAACACAAAGCACTCACACACACACACACATAGACATCACGTATGTGAACTGACTCATTGCATCAGGGTGGCTCCCCGACGCACCTGACACACCTGGTTGTCAGGGAGGGGCAAAACGCATTTGAATGATAACAAATAGTACAAAGGCGCAACAGTCAGAATGGTTTCTGTTGGCAATTGGCCACTTTGTAAGCATACAGGGGAAAGGAAATAAATGTTGAGTGACAGCAATATGTACAGTATTCATTGCATGTCCTATATCTTAATACCTACATTTATTTCTGTAGCCCTATTACAAATTTCTCTGAGGGTGCTGACCAAATAAAATGTGTTCATTTGATTTCACCCTGATTTTATTGGGGCCTCTTTGCCACACACGCTCTCATTTTATTTAAAAATGCATTGTACCCGCCCACTTTTCATCACACAGTCTTTTGATTGGTTGAACTGCAAGTCATACCCAAGGCTGACCAAGGAGCATATTCTGACAAAAGGACACTGTAAAGACACAATAATGACATCTGTATGGACAATTTTCTGGGGAAAAAAGTCAGGCATATTGGCAGCTTCTCATGTGGGTGGTGTTAATTTTAGTTTGACTTTGATTGGTTGTGATGTTTTAGAAGTAAACTTTTAATATGAATGGACTTTTTTCTGTTCTAGAGTTTGTTCTGTGGATATCTTAGGATTGGCAACACTGAGTAACTTTATATTTTACATTGCAAAGTTTACATCAACTTCAAAACTGAATAAAGGTGGATTTTCACAGTATGGGACCTTTAACTCTGAAGGTATGTATTTAGTGTCAAAGACAAAAACATACAAATGCTAAAATATAGACTTGGTAAATTCTGAAATGTCTGCGTCCGGTATAAATCCTTTTATTTTCAATAGAATATATATATTTAATATTCAATATTATATCCCTTTCTATGACATTGTGATTTTAACTTTTTGGAATATGAATGGGTTTTTTTTCACTGCTAAATGTTCATCTGTATATTCACGTGAGAGTCTTTGCTCTAATTCATTTACAGTTTAATTCTTTAACAAAGGGGAAAAATGTGTTTTGCCTACTTTCATGCACAATAAACTCCTGACAATAAACCCCAAGTCACATTTATGTTGAATGTTACTTTTTCAACACCACAATAATTAGTTTAAAAGCTGCATGAGAGACTTTTGAAACAGCACATTAGTAGTGGAGCAACACAAAAATGATGTTTGTGCAGTCAGTCAGCAGGGGTCATCAGTGTATGTGACAAAATGAGAAGAGTCAGCAGGAAAGTTATTTTTTGGGCCATTAAGAAACATTTGCTTTTTATACACTATTAACTTGGTGCTGTGCATTATTGCAATTAATGGAAAATATATTCTCACTTATTAACAGGGTGTCCTTATAGATTCTCTCCCACGTTTCTCATTGTTTTCTGTCTCCAATGCAAAATAAATAAAAAATACATCTGTATACATGAATAGGGATTTGCAATAAAGATTAAATGCACACACTGTAAATATACAACTTGAGACTATTATACAATGTCTGTACGTGCACATGGTGGCCAGTAGGGGGAAGCATTGCTAAACGATACCCTGTGGATGCTGTGGGAGTCTGTCACGTGACCAGATAAATATAGTTTATCAAGCAAGTGGGTGTGCATTAAATGTGACCAGTTTTGCTCTTTTGTCGTAATAAATGCGGTTTGTGAGAAATAAAGTCATTTTAATATGAGTGTAGTGTGAGAGTAATTTTAAATATACAGTTTGTGGCAGTCCATTTCACTGCAGTTATAATAAATGACAGTGCTGCAGTTCTGAATATAATTTAATTGACTAAGGGCAGGTCTGCAACCTGTGGCTCCAGGGCCACATGTGGCTCTTCAGCCCCTCCCCAATGGCTCCTGTGGCTTTGACCAAGGATGGAAATAACATATTATAATCAAAATGAACAAAAGATGCACTATGAGTAAATCATCAAGATGAACAAAATTAGCCAAGATAATTGACACAATTAGAGCAAAACAAAACAATTGACAACATCAACAAAATGATGAGGAAAGTGAACCAAATTTCACAAATAAGACTAAAATTATAAATCAATTTGATGAAAATTAGTAAAAAAAAAAAGAACAGATTAAGTAAAAAAAAATCAAAACAGGGAACAAAATATTACACAAAATGAACAACAATCAACCAAAATAATCACAAGAAAAAACACAATTTTTCACATATGAATACAATAACAAATAAACTGAACAATGATGAACAATATTACAGTAATAATACATTATCATGTGCCAACTAAAATGTGCATCATACATCGTGAGGCACATACAGGGTTCAAATATTTTTTTGAAGGTTGCAGAGCTCTGCACTAAGCTGCGTAATGCAAAACGTTAAGTCATAGTAAATAAATAGTCACTAATGTTTTGATGTGTTAAACTGTTATGACAACTTTATACTAATAAGCTTCAACATATTGAAATATGAAAGAATCACTCAGTGATCCTCCTCCCACAGAAATTGGCCTTTACGATTTATTTATAACTGAAGAGCTTAATATGACAACACTTTGTGTATAGTGAGCAACATCATAAGCAAAAGTATGAATTACTAACATTATTTGTACAGTATGTAAAGGGATTCTCACAAAAGGTTTCTATCAAGCTGCATTGCACCTGAAAAATGAGCCCTTATCTTTAACGTTGAATGTTAATGCATGAATATGGGAACATTTTTGTCTCTCCATCCCTTGCCAGAGCTGCCTGTGAACGTGGATAAAGAAACAGAAGATATACTGTATGAAGGTGGGTGAACAATTAATACTATTGCAGTAATAATCACAATATTAGCCTGTGTATTTGTGTAATTGGACAAGAAATACAGGATCACAATTTAAATATCTAGGTTTTAGGGGTTTTAGGAGGATGTAGTCTGCAGAAATGGAAGAAAATCTGCTTATATGATGAAAAGTACTATGTAAAATGTGCAAGCTCAAACTTCCTTTTTTAAGTTTTGTGTCCCTTTTATACTAGTTTGCATGCTTGACTTGACACTTCTCAATGATTAATATGGTATTTCCAATCATTTTGCAATTGCAATGTTGCCTGCAAAAATTACAAAATGGCTTTTTTTTAAACAAATTGTGTAGATCTATAACTTACTGAATGATGTTCACACACACTACCCAAAGCAACTTTTTTACATCCATGCAGGACTTAAGCTCAATGAAAATTACACCAACAATTTCCATTATATTAAAAGGATAGGTTTAGCTTTAACATTGTGTGTGTGTTAACTGGTCAATAAAAGGAACAAAATAATCCAAAAAATGAGCAAAATAAACAAGAAAATGAACAAAATGGTGAAAAAATGTCATGACTTACAAAGAGAGGCTTGTTTTAGAGAACCAAAAGTCATTTAAAAAAAAAACCCAAAATTTAATGGGTGGGTGCATTTCTCTCCCACTGCAGGGACTGTAAACTTTACATTACATACATTTTTAGAGAGGCATGTCCGGATCAGTCGAGAAATCATGCAATAATAATAATAATAATAACAATAATAAGACTCATCCAGGGTGTACCCTGCCTTCGCTCAAGTCAGCTGGGATAGGCTCCAGCACCCCCCCCGACCCTCACGAGG
>JAQQAE010017348.1:0-11499 GCA_029823295.1 Pseudamia nigra
GCCGTACCTCATTTCTCCCCCAGAGCTGTCAGATTTACTTCCAATTAACGTATATCTGTTCCAGTCCAATGACTCAACACAAGCACCGCCGCCGCCGCCGCCGCCGCCGCCGCCGCCGCCATGCTCCCAGCTCACAACTTTTCAAACTTTCTGCTGTTGCTATGGTGTCTGTCTCCTTCCTTTCTGCGAGGAGCTGATTGCCTGGATGTTGTGCAGCTCTCTGCCGGCAAATAAAAGTCTGCTTCATTTCAAATACGGGAAAAAGTAAACAGTGCAGATTCAAATATTCACAGTGGCTCATGCCGCTTAGTTTTTTTTTTTCTCTCCCTGCATTCACTCGTTGGCTTTCTGCTGACAGTGGAGGTATATGCATAGGTGTGTGCATTTCTATATTCCTAAACATTTGATAGATTGTAAAATATCAGTCAAAAATTTGGACATGCGTTCCCCTTCACCGGTGGTTTTTTGTACAGTATATTAATACTGGAGACATCAAAACTGTAAACAAACACATGCTGACGGAGGCAGTCAGCAATTACCTTATTTTTTTTAGGATTTTTATGAGGTTTTATTGATATGTTCTATTTATTCAATGCACTGTTTTTACCATGTGCCTTTCTAGTATATGCTTCAGTGTTGTTATCGTTGTCGATTGGACTTCTGCGTGTTTGTTGTGAATGCAGTTGCCTTGTTCTTTTAGCCCGAGACAAATTCCCTTCAGGACAAAAAAGTTCATCTCACCTCAGAACGTGTTGTTTGTCCAAAGCAAACACACCCAGCTTCGCAAAGGCAAGGCACGCGCTCATCGGATTCACACGGGTGTCGCCAAAACAGATTCCAGTTCACAGGAATTAATGGGCGCCATTTCTGGTCTTCTACATGTGTTTCGGATCTGTCAGTTGTTTAATGCAGAGGAAAGGTGGACACAGAGTTAGTGCTACTACAGCGGCTGTACAAGTCCATATTACAACAGGAAACAAGCCATGAGAAAAGACAAGCCAATCCTAAAATCTCAAGAAACCATCAATGTCTTCCATGGGGGACCCCCCCCCCCCCAACAACTAGCTCGGTTGCAGAGAAGTTCATTGGAATTACCAGCCCCAGAAAATACAAATTTACAGCAGACAGCGTTTGATACTTTTGGTGACTGCGCTTGGGGGACGGTGAAAGTTTTGTTATGATGCAGTTTCCGTAGGAGTGGTTTTCAGCTCAGGGACTCACTGATATCACACATATTCTGAGGATGTGGGCGTGGTTTGCAAACTCGCTGTGATTAGCATTGCAGGCAGCTGGATGAAATGAGTTGATTTGAGCAGCTGTGTCGACCACGTAGAATTTGGAAGGACGAACATGGAGCGTCGAGGAAACGGACTCTGTGGATGCACTGGCCGGAGCCAGAACCAAACGTGTGGTGGTGAGTTTTGCAAACACACACCTTCATCCTCCGACCAGAATAGGGCAAAACACATCACCCAGAGCTATAATAGAACATAACTCAAGTCCTGAACACACACACCGGGTCCAGACAGGATTATGCTACGGGAGGTGGTCTTGGTAGCGTAGAAAACAGGCTCAGGGCTAAGCTAGCTGGGTCCCTCTTAACATATGGGATGCTCGTTTGGGAGTTAAAACTGTAAGAGTTTGTACTGATCGACCTTCATTTCTTAAAACTAAAGGACTGTTTTTTTCAGTTTTTTGCCGTAGCATGTATTTGTACAGTAGTTGTAGTAGCACCAATAGCGCTACTGACTCTGTACCCACCCTTCCTCTGCACGAGACAGCTGATGGTGTACAGCACATTAAGAAGACAAGAAATGGCGTAAATGTGTTCTTCCAAAATAACTCTCTGGGAGAGTTAATTCAGTATCAATATAGAAAATTATAAAAATAAAAAAACAATGAAGAAGGTGTTGGTGTAAATCTCTAAATAACACTTATGAATATGTTGAAAAACTATGCCCACGGTCAATGTTAATAGCTTTTCTACAAAGCATGAATGCTATTATGTTTCTTAGAATTTAAAGCCCTTGATATTTCCTCTGGTAATTTAATTAGGTTTTATAAATCAGGTCAAGTGCAAAAAATCCATCAGGATGAGGATGTAAACCTTGATAGCATCCACACAGTCCATCTGATATGATGAGAAGGTTTGTAATACACGCTATTTTATTAATTCTTACCTCGATACAAAATGGGATTATTTCTAGGTATTTGCTTATGGTACCTGTAAAGTGCGTCTTATGCTGGTTTCACACATGCAAACAGATGCTACGAGTGAAACAAGGCTCTGCCGGTGTTTGGGGTAACGGGTCGTCAAAGTAACAATTTTCAGTGGAAATCTTTCAAAATCAATAAGCTTTGAGCCCTAACTAGCACAGCTCAGTGTGAAAATGAAAAGAAAAGGCAGAAAAGAAGAGATTCGTGACTGGTATAGTGCTGATAAGGTCGCGGAATTGATCCAAGACGATATTATCTCACTGCATTGTACTGGAGTTACAACTACAATGTATAGTTTTATACATACTATGTCAAGATATTTAACTTTAGTTTTTCAGTGTCTCTTTTACTGTTTCCTGTGCACTTTGAGATGAGCCTGTGTCATAAGTGGATGAATTTAAAGGAGGTAAAATAACTGTTTTTCTATTACATTCACATTTGTTCATTTTGAATTCATACAGGTGATGGATGGTTGATGGTTGTGGACCTGTCCACTGACTGTGGATGTTCTTTGTTCTTCTTTTGTGTCTCCTCTGTCCGCTAACAACCAAATTACCGCCTACCCAGAGCTGTTGGTTCGGTTGGAGGTTTTTTCTTCTATTAAAAGGAAGTTTTTCCTCCCCAGTCTCCGAGACTTACGACCGGAAATTCTTGCTCCCTGTATAATCTTGAGATTTTGCGGCCTTCGATTTTGAAACTCCTCGAGATGATCTGGGATTATATTTGCCGTTATACGAGTACAAATTAATTGAATTACCTGGTACTTGAAAATTTTCAGACCAGCAAAGATTCCTGGTTTGAAAATCTGGCACAATTGAATTTGTAATCGAAAAGCCATGGTGCAGAGGCTCACTGCAAAAAAAAAAAAAAAAATCTACATTTTCAACAGGTTTTTCATTGGAACAGAGGAGCATCTAAAAAACAGAATATAAAGGTAAGCTTTATCTGTGTTTGTCAGTTCAAGAAGTTGAGGGAGCTTCACATGGAGTGGACTGAGGCTGGAGTCAGTGTGTCGGGAAACACCGCACACAGACGTGTCCAGAAAGTGGACTGCCATGCCACGCCCCTCCTGAACCGCGATCTCAGAGCCAAGAGAACTGCATCATTGGCAGGTGGGCCAAACAAATCCAAATTCCAACTTAAAAATCTACATTGGCATTACATACTTAGCCCCTTCGCCCCGGTTGCCCCCATATCTGGAGGCAAGGTCTAATTTTACTGATACTGACGGCTCCTGCCTTCTAATCAATGAATAAAACCACACATCATATACACTTCCATAATTGTCAGAATCTCAGCTAAAAATATGTCTAAACTAATTTCAGATCAACAAACTGCAGCCCACACAACAAGCCATTATGTACAAAGAGTCAAAAGATAACAACTCCACTGAATCATTACTTTTTCTCATAACTTCATAAATCAAACATAAATCCAGATGGTAACACACTCAATGAAAACTCACACTGAGCTGAATCCAGCAATATATAACTGTATATAACTTTCAAAACCACACAGCAAACAGACAAACAATACAGAAAAATCACATCAACAAAACCCAGCGATGAAAACAAAGTTGATCTCACCTTTGATGTTTCTCATTAAAAGTTACTCCGATGTGAATAAAACTCCATATTATGTTGAATCCATTTGACAACTTTCCAACAACCACAAACGTCACTCAACATTCTCTTCATTTTGGGCCAGAACACCGTGATGGAGGCGAGAAGCCCTCATGCGCAGCAGCGTGTGCGTCCATGTTTTTCCCTCCTGATTGGCTGGAGTAGATCCCGCCTTCAAAATTTCATGTACCATCCCATTCTATAGGTTCTGAGCTGTCCACGACATATCAAGCATTCTGATTGGTCAAATCTGTCTATGTGTGAAGCATTGCTGGCATTTTGCTGGCAACACTACATTGTGCACGTCATTGTTGCTTCCTTGAAAACTTTTGGTCCATTATTGATAAGAACAATGTCTTATCCAATGAAATGTGATAAACTTACTCCAGTCGAGGCTTTCGAGGTACTTTTTGAGGATAGTGGTGCTAACACAGAGCCGAGTGACTCCTTTTCCGATCATCGGCTGTGTTGATCCCAGAGCATGTACTGACAGACCCCGGCAATCAATGTCCACCTGCAAACAGGTACCTACTGGTTGATTTCATTATAAACTCTTTTGTTATGACTGTTATAACTTATTATACGACTTATTGAGCTATTGATTTATTCACTTGTGTCAAATTGTGGCAAACTGTGCTGAAATTTTTTTTCCCGACTATCCTGACTGAGAAGTGATTTTCTTAAGGCTACACAGCTGTTTAGTCCCAATCTCTTGAGTTCCGTCACAATGGAAATGCTCGTACATTCACTATTAAACATAGACCAGAGTTCTACTGTTTTTTTCTGATTTAATTTCACCAAACGTTTAAGCGATCGCCCATCACCATCATTCAAGATTTTTTTGCAACCACATTTCTTCCTCAACGGTGATGGTTCCCCACTATCCTCCCAGTTCTTAATGTTACAATGGATGGTTCTTAACTCAATTTTAGTAATTTCATCAATCTCCTTAGATGTTTTATTTACGTCATGCCAATAATTTAACCCTTCTGAAATAGATGAACATCTTTCCCACGACAATAAGATGTATCTTAGTCATGGTTGTTTAAGAAATGAGAAGCTACTCACTGCATCAGTTGGGCTTAAATAACTTGTTTCCAGCTGAAACATAATCACTCATGCAGTAATTATCAAATGGGAGGCTCGCCCCTGTTTGCTGAGCTAAATCCAGGAGGTGACTCCAGGAGGACAAAAGCTTGTTGTAGCCGGACGATCGATTTCCCAGTGGGATTACAACGTAAAGTTACTCCTGCATTGGCCTCATTGAACAGCCCCGGTCGTTGCCCCTTGGTGTTTGCCAAACTCACCCCCACACATCTGCTCATGGATCCGGTGAATCACACCCGCTGAGTCCGTCTGTCCGGTGGTCCACGTACTTTGTTCTGATGGAACGGCCAACCCACTCTTGGGTCGCTTAGTTGTCGTTCAAAGTTTTTTAAGGTGAATATATACAAAAGTGTTAGCGTGTACTAAAATTCGATTCTCAGTCTGTCGATTCCCACCTGTTTGTCAGCATCTCGATCCGTATAACTTCATTATTCCACCGCTGCTGCTTTAACACCACCTCTTCAAACAGAGTCCACAAACCACGCCCACTTCCTCTAAAATGTCAATCAATGACTCCCTGAGCTAAAAACCACACCTATGGAAACTGGATCAAAACAATTACAAATTTGAAAACTGTTTCATTGCTGTCTCACTCGGACAGTCATATCGGTCTTTGAGGGTTAAACTGACGCTAGGTCATTTCCATTGTTTAAAAAGAAGAAAGCATCGAAATACAGCATTATCACTATATATTTGTTGACCCCTAAAGCAAGCTAAACGGTTCTGTGAAAAAGGTGATGCGAGTGGAAATATGCTATGTGTAAATAAATGTAAATATCATCAACACAATAAAGAGTAACCTGGCTTCCGTAAGTATTAACCGCCAGAGGCAGGAAACACGTCTTGTGATGACTCAGGGGATTCATCACCTCACACTGTTTCACGTTAAGGCCTTTTTGTCAGCTGTGATTTTTCTGGTTCACACAAACCACAGTAATCCAGTATTTAGACAACCTGAAGTCAAGCCGGGCTAAAACAACGTTTTGGGCTGCATTGGTAGGCAAGTCCTGCTACCAGTGTCTGGTGCCAGTGGGAGTCCAGTCTGAGAAAGAGATGAGTGGCTCTGAAGGTTTATCGCATATCAAACCACAGCACACGGGCCTAGATTAGTCTGCAGGGTCTTACAGCTGTGGAAAGTTAAGAAGAGGCGATTATTAGCTACCGCGAGGAGGTTACGTGATCTCTGCCGTCCGTCTGTTTTTCAGCAGGATTGTGCAAAATAATGAACTTTAGTTGAGGGATAAGGCAAACTGCTTACATTGCAACATAGAAACTGGTTTAGTACGGTTTGACATAAGTAAAACATGCTTGTCTTTCATTTTTTAAAAGAGGTGACTTTTAACAGCTGGTTTCATCATTTTAATTTACTCACATATGTCTATGTTTCATTATTTCCATATATTTCTGTGCCATTTGGACATTTATAGATTTTTCACAACATATCCACACCTCCTCTGATGGTCCAAAATGGGTCCAAAATGACCAGCGTTCATTTCCCAGGTTATGAGTTTTTTTCTTTGTTCTATCTTTCGCAATCAATTGATTTCATAATTTAACTTTCTGAGTATTCTTCAAATATCTTGTTTTTTTGATTTGCACATATTATTTCTGTTTTTCCTTTCATGCTTTATGACCAAATATATATATATATTACTGCATAATTAACCCTCTGCTGGTGTTTGGGTCAAATTGACCCTTTGTCATATATGTGTAAAGAGAAGCTGTGTGGTGGAAACGCCAGGGAGTAGAATCAGTACTGGAGTAAAAGGAAGTAGTAGTACTCATAAATAAAAGTAATTGAGGTAGCGAGTAACTTTTTGTCACAGAACAGATATTTTTGTGGTTTATTTTATTCATTTATTTTTTAACCTTGTTTTGCTCCGTTTCCTCATCACATTGTTCAGTTTTGCTCGTCTAATTGATTTTGTTTTCTTTTTGCTTATTCTGTTGGTTTTGCAGGACGACTGATCATTTTTCCTTCACATTTGTTCATTTTTTTGATTATTTTTGTTCCATTTCGTGGATAGTTTTGCTTCTTTTTGCGCAGTTTTGTTGATACTGATGATTATTCATTATTTTTGCTCCATTTTTTTCATTTTCTGAACTATTTTGCTCATTTTCTTGGTTATTTTATTCAATATGAAGATCATTTTCATCCTTTTTTTTCCCTTCAGTGTTGTTCAGTGTATTCATTATTAAGTATTTTGTTCATTTTGGTTACTTTTTTTCCCATACGAAACAGCTTCTCTTTACAAATATATGATAAAGGGTCAATTTGACCCAAATAGCAAGTAAACTTGTAGTAACGCCTGTAGGAATTAGTTGCATCATCTTTAAAGTTTTGATCAACCTCCACCGGTTCAGAACAGCTGTAAGTCATTAACCCATGTCTCGTTCCCTGAAAAACACCGAAAATGTCCGTTATTTTTCAGTTGTAGGTAACCGTAACTTTTTAACCTCTGGCAGTTCACCGTTTACGTTTGTACCATTTCAAGCTACTCATTGAACCTGAAATTTGCTTGAGTTTCAACAAAAAGCTGAAAAAAATTGGGGAGACCAGTGGTGCAGATAACCAGAAACCCCTTGAATTCACAATGACGACACAAAGATACAGAAAATAAAAACTCAGCCAGGTCACATGTGCATTTAAAGGGTTACGTATTCACACTGGACATTGTAACGGCATTTCAAAAAACACACAAACTTTTAAGGATGCTACGATGCTAGTTTCCGTCGGCGCAGTTTTCAGCTCAGAGAAGTGCTGACACATTTCGGAGGATGGGGGCGTGGTTTGTGAACTCTCATCGGTGTAATGAGGTGCAGCTGTGGGAAACAAAGTTGTTTTTAAGCAGCTGGGAGGTCTCAGGACTCCAAATTCAGGACTCAGAGACTCACGACAGGCCAGCAGCTCAACAGAGACAGTAGAGCGGAACAGACCTGAGCCGTTGTTCTGTGGGAAGAAGCATCGGACTTTTGAACAGCACGCTGACACTCTTTGTATGTGTTCACCTTCAAAAACTCTGAACTACATCACCCAGCGTCCCTAGCGCAGGGGGTGACCGAGTTGTCGGAAGGATGGGCATGGACTGCTGGAGAGACGGGCCATGGCTGGGCCGTCTGGATCCAGAACCAGACGTGTGGTGGTGAGTTTTGCAAATGCACACCCTCATCCTCCGTAGGACCGGGCCAAACACACCATCCAGGGCTAGTCTGGAGCATAGCTCAAGTCCTGAACACACATGTAGGATTTAGTTACGGTGGTTTGTCTTAGTAGCTTGAAGAAAGGACTTAGCAAAGCTAGTCGGGCCCCATGGTAACACATGGATCGCTCATTTGGGAGATAAGACTGTAACAAAAGCTTAATCCTGATGCTCTTCTGTCCAACATTTCTCTTCGCATTTTTCCTTAAAAGTACAAAATATACCCAATGCTGAGGCGGAAGTGAATAATTTATGTCAAAACCTTAGCACGGTGCTGACTGAGAGGCTCCTGGGAGCCAATCATCTGCAATAAATGCAGACATAGAAAAGTAAATCCTGAATGTAAGTGCCCTGAATTATATTGAGTATGGTAAAGTCATACAATATTGTCTAAACTCTTCCGTAAGCTCAAGAAGATTCAATTAAACAATGCAATCTGTCAGGACAAATAATAACGTCACTACGACTTAGATCCTTTTTATGAAACCAGTCAAGATTCTGCGTCACCTTCACACTGAGCCTTGGCAACGTACAGCCAGCAATTGTCTCTGCTCTTGAGGATAAAAGTAAATCAACTTTAAGAGCCTGTAGCCATTAACACTTAGCACTCCCCGGTTCGCCACTCTACGCAAGTCCTTATGACTTTGAGAAGTAACAGACTCGACTCTGCACGCCATCTGTCCTGTCTGGCTGCCATGTTTTTACTGTGTCTCTCAGACAGAAAGGAAGAGGAATCCTGATCAAGCCCGAGTGGATTTCAGATGGTCTGAGATGACTCTGTCCGGACGCGTGCTGTGTTTTTGTGGCGACGTCTGCACGTGTACTGACCTTTCAAACACAAGCCTCTCAGTTCAGTCCTGCACAGAGCAGCTGAAATGACATAGGCTGCTGAACTTGGTTTGAGAAAATATCTTCATGTGTGCAAATATAGCTTTTAAGGTGCCACGACGCACAGCGGGGCAGTGGGTAGCACTCGTGTCTCAAAGCTAGAAGGTCCGGGGATCGATCCCCAGAAAGATCAGAGGTTTACATGTTCTCTCCATGTCTGCTTGGGTTCTCTCCAGGTACTCCGGCTTCCTCCCACTTTATTTTTAATATGATAGATTTAAATAATATTCATACCGTGTTATGTATGATTGGTTCTGTTTCTACAGGCCAGGTCCCCAAAACTATCCACGGTGATGCTGGTGGTGAGCTGCTCCGGGCTTCAGCCTGAAGAACCTGTGAGCATTGAACCCTCCACAGCCTCCTACTGTGCAGTAAGAGGTGCTGTAGCCACTTTTCCCCCAACACATCCCAAAACACATACAGTGGAAACCCCGTCTTACGAGATTGATCCAGTCCGGGATCAAGCTCGTGAAGCCATAAACTTGTGAGCCGGGACAGTTTTTTCCCATAAGAATACATGTAAAACCAATTAATCTGTTCCAAGACCCAAGAAAACTCCCATACACAGGATGTAAACACACCCGTACGTGCACGTTTCTTCATTATTATTATTTGAAAAGGAAGTTATGTTAATTATCTGAAAAGGAATGAATAAAATTAGTTCTAAAAATTATTTAGAATGACACCTTCCCATGGAGACAGACGGCTGCAGGCGAGGTGTTTCTCAGGGTGATTTTTTTCTATGAACCCCCGGAAATAGTTCACAGTGCCACAACATCTCCTCAATCTCTGCTGTTGTTGTAACCTCGCCCTCCTCCTCGCCCTCCTCCTCGCCCTCCTCATCGCCCTCCTCATCGCCCTCCTCTCCACTGCTGAACCTCCTGTAGCTCTGGAGCTCCTCGGTTGTGAGCTCGGCTTCAGTATCGTGCAGACGCAGGACGTACTGCAGCTTCCCCTATGCTCCGCTGGCACTGCCACCGTTTGTACAAATATGGTTGCGTCTTGTTTTTGTCTCCAAGATGAAACTAATAGTTTATGGCACAGACTGTCCTCAAAAAGTTGAGCCATTTCTGTTAACTTTCGGTGTTTTATGTTGCGTTCTGTTCTTCTATTCTTTCACCACATGAGCTGTACAGCTCTACAGCGCCCCCACAACTTCCAGTGGCACCACATCATTTTCTACGTTAAGGACGGATCCATAAGCCCCTCGAAAACGTTCCGAACTTGTAACGTAATGCACGCTGAGACCGGAGGGAAACGACCCGTCTGCATGAGTATGACTTAGCGTAGAGGATGAATGGGCCTAATGTTTCAGGTCAGTCGGTGAGTAGTGTGCTCTCCTCTCGCTCTCATGAACTATTTTACTCACAACCCAAGGTTTTGCTCATGAGCTGGTACAAAATTTTGCCTGATGTCTTCCTCGTAACCTGAAAAATTTGTGCCAAAGCGCTCATAACCCAGGGTTCCACTGTAAACTGATTTTTCTCTGGGACCCCTACGAACTCTCCGTTTGTGGCTGCATTGAATGGTCTCTTACATAATGTGGACTAGACCCGTGACCACTGACCCACTGGACTTTCTTTCAGGTCTTATGTATATAATGTAAATATTCTTTGTTGTTCACATTCAACATACATCATGTGCTGCATCGTACTTTGTCTCCTGTCTGTGTTTTAAACTTAGTTCCACCTTCCTCCCGAGCTGATCTATAGTTTTCTGGTCCTAGCCAAACATCATATTTATTTATACTGTGTGCAATAATTATTATTGTCACACCTGCATCCTAACACAGTACTACTGTAAAAAAAAAGGTTTCACATGCACTAGGGGCTAGGTGAATTGGTCAGGCTAAATTGCCCTTAGGTGTGAATGGTAAATTAATGTCCGCCCTGCGATGAACTGGCGTCTCATCCAGAGTGTGCCCTTTGTGGTTTGATAAAATCTATAATGATCTTTTATGTTTTTTTGGGCAAATTTTCCAGGTGTGATTCTGGCATTTCAAGGATTTCATCCAAATCCCTTCAAAACTTTGTGAGTTACATGTACGTTGTAAACAAACAAACAAAAATAGGACTTCCTTGGCAGAGGTAATAAAATATGTTCTGGGTTAAAAGTTTTTTTTTTGTTTCCTACATCACTGCCTCAGGAAATGAAGGTCCCCAAGCATCCAGTGCTATCTTAGGTGCTATAAATTGTCAGGTAATTCTAATAAACATATCCTTTAATTATAATAATGGATTGGATTTATATAGGCGAGTGGGTAGCACTCGTACCTCACAGCTAGGGGGTCCTGGTTCGATCCCGACACCGGGTGGTGGGGCCTATCTGTGTGGTGAATTGGTCACTCTAAATTCTCCATAGGCATGAATGTGAGTGTCTCTATGTGTCGCCCTGCGATGAACTAGCGACTCATCCAGGGTGTACCCTGCCTTCGCTCAAGTCAGCTGGGATAGGCTCCAGCACCC
>JAQQAE010017349.1:0-11499 GCA_029823295.1 Pseudamia nigra
CCTCAGTGCCACTGTTTCTAAACCATACAACATCGCTGGCCTCACCACCGTCTTGTACACTTTTCCTTTCATTCTTGACGATACCCTTTTTAAAAATGAACAAAATCACCAAAAAGTGAACATGAGAAGGGAAATAAATGAAAACATCATAAATATGAACAATCGTGAAAACGTGAAAGCATAATGAAAATTCATCCAGAAAATGAACAATTTTTTTAAAAGGATGCTGAATGAACAAAGAAAATATAGAAAATAAACAAAAAAGCAAAAGACTTCATATAAACAATGTCAGTTTTGTGCATTGATGGGTTAATTTTGTTAATTTCTTGATTATTGAGTTAATTTACATTGATTTTTTTGTCATTATTTTGTTCAACGTGTGGATTATTTTATTAATTCATGTTCATTTTGGTGATTTGTTAAATACATCAAATTGAACAAAACAAGTTAAAAATAAGCAAAATAAATAAAATCTTCATTGTTCTGCATATTTTAAAATGCTAAAACGTGAATTAATTTAGCACACAGTAAAAACTATTCATTTTGTGAAAGTTTGTATATTTTAATTTTGTTCAGTTTTTTTCCATTTTGAAAATTAATTCAATATTTTTGTTCATTTTGAGGACTATGTGTTCATCTTTATCTATAATACATGCTAATATTTTCCTCAAGAGTTTATTCACATTTATTCAATTTGAAGATACTTTGACCGTTTTCATTTTGTTACTTTTGTTGACTACTTTGTACATTTTTTTTGTTAACGTCATGGATAATTTTGTGACTTTTCTGGATCATTTCGTTCTTTTTTGTTACTTTTATGGATGATCTTGACCCTTTGGTCCCTGAGGAAACAACTCTTGCAAACGGAGGTTGGCAGGCTGGTTTTCCTCGGAATGAGGTCATATTGATGCGTGGCACGCGTGGGGTGTGTGTGGTGGGTGTGTGTGGGGTGTGTGTGTGGGGTGGTGCGGGTCCGTCCACACGTGACGTTAATCACGCATCAACAGGTGAACATAACGAGCTCGTCACGAGCGCACGGCCCAGTTGACTGGAAAAAACTGCATTTAAAGGAAGAATTTGTCCTGAATCGAACATAGCAACGATGGCGCTCGGGTTGAAGGTGAGTCTGTGCACTTTGAAGAGCACTGTATAATCTTAAATTAACACAAGAAGCTCGTTTTGTTTGTTTGAGGCTGAGCTAATGGTTGAAGGTGACTGATTGAACACAATTAAACATGTTATTGTTCAAACAGCTGACCGTGGCCCTGCTCCTTCTCCTGGGCTTCACTTTCCACAGTGCTGTGGGTAAGTGGCGTGTTAATTCATGTTTGTATTAAATGTTCATAAAACTGAATATTGTACTTTAATTTAGACCAGGGGTGTTCACCCTGTGGCTTTCAGCCATCTCTGGATCCTCCTAAAAATTTGAATATCACTTAAGTTTCCTTATATAACTGCTGAACGTATCAGTTTGTCTTCTTTATAAAAGTGTATGTAGGGAGCAGAATGAGACCAGAACTCATTCAGCTGACATACCTGCATTTTGTTCTGTTGGCTAACTCAAGCCACACCAACATTGTGTCTGCACCTGCAGTGTAAGAAGTATTTCATAAAGATGACCAGTAATGAAGAGTGTTCAGAAGAAAATGACTAAATTAAAAACAAACTCAACAGTTTACAAAACTACCATTATGTAGTGCAAAAGAACATGTTAGTGATGCAGTCTGGGGCTAGCCCCCATCTGAAATCTATACCTATGACTAAAGGTACATTCCACACACTTATGTTCTCCTTGTTGAAATGTGTCTAACTTTTTTTTGAGTGCATGAGCTCATGCCATGTAGTTGTATGCCGCATTAACTGGCAGGTCACTTGTCCAAACATGTGTAGTGAACTGCTACTAGGTAGTTTGCCAACATCATAGATGGCATTTTTTAAATTAAATTCAGGCGGTTGTGGTGACCACATTCAGACTTGTTAGTGAGGAGTGGTACAGCAAGGCCTGACTGCTTGAACTTGGCTGCACTTCTTGGGGTGGGGCTGACTGACCAGTTGGCCAGGAAGCTAAGACCAGCTGACTCACCTTGCCGTCAACTAATGCATGGCGCCATTTGATTCTGAGGTGTTTTGTGTACTGTAGGACGCTGCAGTGTGAAGCACTGCATTGACTCCAGCAGATGTGTCCTGTCCAAAGATGAAAGAAGCTGTAGATGTGTCCTGGAGTACTATGGTGACAAGTGTGACAAAAGTAAGCAACTTGACTTGTGTTTTTATTTTTAGTGTAAGACAAACAGAATTGGCACCAAACTATGAAGAAAAAGGAACATTAAGTGGGTGTGCACTTTTTTGTCAATGGTTCAAAGACGGGAAGTTCTGTGTGCATGCCTATAGACGCACCCTCAGGCTGACAACTAGATCAGTGTTTCTGCCCTTCAATCTCTATTAATTTAAACAAGGTGATACCAAATTTTTCTATTCTGCTTGTACATTATCCTCTTTAGGTATACACTTTAGTAGTACCTGTAATGCAAAATTTGGTTCCTTGCTGTAGAACTTTAACAAGCCTGCACAAACAAAACAGCCAGGCTTCTTGAACAGTATCAAAGTTTCTGGTACAATGAGAACCATCAGATCTGTCAGTCTCTTCTGAACTGGAGCAGCCTGCCACTCAAGTCCCAGTAAATTCTCCACACTGAAGCAGTGTAGTTTCCAGTTCATTACATTGGCTTGTTCTTACAAGCAGGCCAGTGCTGTGACAATGGGGTGTATGGTCTTTAATTGTCAACTTGCTGCTTGCACACTAGGATGCAGGACAAGGTCTAACAAAACAGCCCTTATTTTACGTGCAACCAGAATTAAGAGGCCTATGAGGTAAGCAGTGCATAACTGTACCCTCTACTTCACAGCCAGTACTCTATAGGTAGTACATCAGCTTTTGCAAAGTGTAGGCGCCATGTGAAATATTAGTCCAACACTTTTATCTAGCACATTTTGATAAGTGCTGCTTGACTCTTTAAATTATAGTTTCTATACAGAAGCACAGCTTGTTTCAAAGTAAAATTTCCTAAGCTGTGACCAGCAAGTCACCTGTCCAAACAGGTAGCCTGCCACAGACTAGCTGATTTGCCAACTTCATAGATGGTACAATTAACTTGCTAGTTATTGACCACTAATGTTGCCACACTCCGCCTTAGGATAGGTGGTACTGTGTAACAAGACTGTCCTGCTATGCACATCTTGTAATCAAACCAGTTGTCATAAGTGCAGAATCACCTGTGGGTAAGAATTGCCATTTTGTTACCAGTAATTGTCCACATGGGGAGCCCATCAAGCATTAAAAGCCAGTGTTTGTACAATGGCTTTGAACAGTCAGGC
Source organism: Pseudamia nigra (assembly GCA_029823295.1). Classification (NCBI taxonomy): domain Eukaryota; kingdom Metazoa; phylum Chordata; class Actinopteri; order Kurtiformes; family Apogonidae; genus Pseudamia; species Pseudamia nigra. The sequence continues at coordinate 3,376 of JAQQAE010017349.1, forward strand.
CCTTCTCATTTTTGCAAGTTGAGTCTGTTTAGAAACAGAGCTTGAAGTCTATCTTCACCACTACAGGTCACTTAATCCTACACAACTGCTTGCCCTGTGACTGACTCTTAGCTGTCGCATGAGTTTGCTTTTTAATTTGGACATTGCTGTTCCAGAGTCACACATCCAGGTTACCTGTGGAAGAGACTACATAGCCATCAGAGCGTTAGAAGACTTCTTCAAGTACTACAAAGTGCCACTGCATTCCCTGCACTTGCCAAACAAAGCTTGTCATCTTCATAGAGAGAAGATCCACAATGTGCCATACTATGTATCAAGGATATCAAAGGACCAGTATCTCAAATGTGGAGGCATGCCCCTGGAGGTACAGCAAACATGCATCACACCCACAGCCCATTCAGACATATGGACTAGTGTTTCTTGGGACACTTGAAGTGTTAACGAACAAATGCGTTCCCTCTTGCAGAAAAATACAACTCATATTTTATATCAGCTGAGTCTCCAGTCAGACCCTCGGGTTCATGGAAATGTCATCAGAGACCCAGGTCTCAAGATAGACTACACATGTGGTTATCCATACATCAGGAATGTGAGCCTGGGTTTTCCCATCATCCCCTTTTCTAGGTGAATAAACCGCATAATGGCTGCAAATGTAGAAACTACTGTCCTAAAATTTCTAACAGTTGCCCTAAATGAGGCCTTTTATTTAAAACGCAGTGAGACTGTGATCCATGTAAATGATGTTGATGCCAAGATACAGCTGATGCTCTACATGGATGAGATGTACACTGAGGCTTACACCAGTGCTCCGGTCATTGAACTAGGGTCCAAGGTGAGTAGACGTGCAGGCAGTTGCACTATTTCACTTAACTGACTTTAACTTCATAAATTCTTGTACATAGGTGTATGTGGAGGTAGTGGAGACGGAGCCTAGAGATTCTTTCCTGCTTCTCGTCAGTGAGTGTTGGGGTACACGGACTCCACAAACGACGAAGACTGCTAATGCCACAGAGGAGTTTGTTCATGCACTGCTCTTCAACGGGTTAGAACAGACATCAGTAATAAGTTGATTCATCATTTGTCATTGCAACTAAATTCTATTAATTCCTTCTCACCCAGGTGTGCCACTGATGAAACTGTTTCCTTCATTAATGGAAGTCTAAATGGTGAAGGTTCTGTCATTCGTTTCCGCTTTGAGATGTTTCGCTTTGCAACAGAGCCCAATGTTTATCTCCATTGCACTGTGCAGCTCTGCGAGCGTGATGACTACACATCCTGCACACCTGTGAGCTCCCCACAATGCTCTTCATGGAAATCTTAACTGCATATAAGGAATTTTACTGTGTATATAGTTTTAGAAATTGGTCAGAGCTCCCTCTGAACTAAAATTTTTGCCCTTGTGTACAGTAAATTTCTGCAGTTTGCTTTAGGATTGAGTCTGGAGTGTTTGCCCTTGTGCTGATTTTTGTTAACTTTTTTAACAGAACTGTAATTCCATTAGTAAGAGGGAAGCGGTGAGATCAGATGACAATGTGCTTGGCCTCCTCTCATATGGACCCATCCAGACTCGAACACCAGACAAACCTCTATCAGGTATATCGCAACTAACATTTTGTCAACAATTGTAGATCTTTCACACTGCATTATTAAAGTGCAGTTTCATACAGTAAATGGTTGTCATGTCTCACTGCAGTAGATGTGCATCTCACTTTGTCCCTCTTCCTCAGGCATCTGGACAGTGGTGCTGCCTGTTGCTGGTCTGATAATTGCAGTCCTCTTCCTCATTATCATTGTAGCTGTGGCAAAGGCGGGCAAGAAGAGGCTGACAAAAATGGAAAAATAACCTGAATTTCAATAAAGCCTTTTAAGTCAATATGTAGTGTCTTGGAACTATGTACTTCATATAGGTGTGGAGTCTGTGCTGGAAATTCTACAGGTGGAGAAGCAAACCAACTGGACAGTCCGCTGGTCTTTGAGGTTTATTAGAGCATGTATCATGGCAGATGAGGGCTCTCTCCTGCATTTCTCTCTTGCAAGGCTTGTGCCCTGCACAACCCCGCGCCAAAACGTGGGTCTCACGGCAGTTTGAGCCATCAGATTACAGACCTGTTGCGTCTGGATGCAGTGTCTTGCATGTTTGAGCAGGTTTTTCTCTGGAGAAGAGCATTTCTCCTCGCTGAGAAATGCATGACAGCACATTTCGCCACTATACAGGCATGACAAAGCACTGTTCCATCACACCAGCCAGTCACATTTTATTGAACCACAATTACAGCAGACTCCCCTTGGCATTTAAATAGCCTTGGGCAGTTTTTTTTTTTTTTTTTAAAGCTCTGGTCCATGTAACTATTGTCTGGAGTTTCAGCCTCCAGCATAACCCAGTCTCGGGGATACAGTGTGGCCTTCCGTCACTAGTTTAGCCCATGAGTCGTGGCATTATCACCTGACTACAGTGCGCCTGAGCCAGCGGGGACAAAGGTATTGGTGCTCCTTCATTGAAAATTAAACTTATTGCAGCTGGGATAGTCACCGAAATTATCCAGTGGAAGGCTTTGAACTGTTACATTCAGGTGCTAACATTGTCCATGCAACGTGTATAGGTGAGATCAATTTAATCTATTGCGTGTGCCTTCAGGTCTTTCTGTGCAGTTTTCAGTATGGACAGCAGATGGCGCACTGACTATACTCGGTGTGATCAGGAGGAGGGCCCTGTTCTTAGGGAACAATAGTCTTTTCAGACACATTAACAGCTGTTAGATGAAAGTTTCTCCAAATATTTGGGTGAATCTTTTCCACTGACTGCGGTGGGAAAAGCGGAGAACTCCACCGGCTGCAAAGAGGGCAAGCGACTTGCACAAGTTCAGAAATTGTCGCTGCACTTTTTATGCGCTAATAAGTGCGCAGAGCCTCTCCTACTTGCAAAGAAGGGAAGACTTGTTGCAGTTTTCTTCGCTGCTGATCAGACGTGGAGAAGCTGGAAGCACGGACTTCAGTCACGAGTCGCTCTATTCACTGTGCGCGCGAAGAAACGGCCGTGTGGACGCTTGTGGGGGCCATGAGGGTGAAGGACGCATCCGAGAGTCTGCAGCCGGGAATGGAATAGTTTGACTTGACTACAACTTTTATGTGCACTTTATCTATGTACTGCGTCGGTTGCACCTTGTTCATGTCTCCAAAATGGAGAAATAACCGACTTGTTGCGTAAAAACCTGAGAGGAGAGGAAATCGACGTCTTCCCTGGTGTCCTGTATCTCCGTCTGCTTCTTCGTGTTGTCACCGCATCTTTATCACTCAAACAGCTGATGATGGCACCGCATCATCCCTGGACACGCATCATAATCACATCAGCGTCCTTATTATCTCTGGTCCTGTCCAGTGCCGTTGCAGATGTGTCGGAGGAAGAGGAAGGCTTCAGCGCGGAGGTACAGTGCCTAATGTACCTAATACCGAAAAGTCTTAAAAATAATAATCCACTTTATAGTGTCAGAATCTTAAGTTCTTTTCATGGTCTTTGTTTTCCAGACTTTCAACACATCAGATGGAGCTAGTTTGACCTTATGACCTTTTTCCAAATAACGTCAACACTGCACATGTGGCATATGCATGTCATCTATCTAATATACATGTATGTCTATCAAACGCCAGTATAACTAAGAATGCATTCTTAAAGACTTGTCTGATTAAGGGTCAAACAAAGATGTTTATCTTTTTAAACGCACAGCAAACAGAAGGAAAAAAAAGTCCGATATTTTAACGAACTGAAGTGAGCACTGTCCATATCTTTAATGTCTATTTCCTCTTGTTTTGTTCAGTCACCTGCTTTGACTGGCAGATGAAAAGTCATTTTGTTTTGTTTTTTTTAAATATGAATAAATATACATCATTCTGTATTTTTGACAATCTGATAATTTTAGAGATTTAGACAGGGTTACATAATGCTGTGTCACAATCTGCAAAATCGGCCTGTGCAATTTCATAATTGGGAAAAAAAGATGTGATTTAAAGGACCAGTTTCAAGAGGATTAATACTGATCTGTTTGTTTATTTTGTTGAATATTTTGCTGATTTGTTCGTGTGTTGGTAATTTTACTTGTTTTCTTGATTTTCTTGGTAGTTATTAATTATTTTGTCAATTTCTGGTCTTTTGATTGAACCAGTTGAATGTTTTTGTTCATTTCTGTTCATTTTAATGATATTTTTGCATTTTTTTTGTTTTTCATTTTTGTCATTTTTTTGGTCTTTTATTCATCTTTTGGTCATACTGTTGATCATTTTTGTTTGTTCATTTTCTCCCTTGATATAATTTCTGAAATGGAAAAAATAAACAAGACTGATAGTTTGGATTCAGTAAAAAGACAAAAATGATTTAATTTATTTTTTGCTATTTAAGGATAAAATAAAGTTAAAATCGCATTATTGGTTAAAATAATGATAGCACTTTCCACCAAGTCATTCAGCTCCATATTAACATATTTACTGAATATGTTTGAAAAATATTAGATGATAATGAAAACCATCGTTTGTTGTAGCCCTTAAAAAGCAGCAATATAATATTTTCTAGGATTGTCATCTGTGTTGTGCAAAAAAACACAGCTATGGTGAAAGAACTCTGGCAGAGGAAAAAGTTCAAGTGGAGTACGAGTATACTCTAGTTATCATTCATGGCAAAAGGTTATGTTGTTTTAAATGTTTTACATTAGTTAAGACTTGTCTTGTACTGCAGATGGTCTTTAAGGAATTTCATAGCCTTTGTGTGCACAATTTGAGAACATGAGTGTGACTGCACAGGCTTGAAAGTATGCAACTCCCATGATGCAGCTATGTGAGAGGACCCATGGGGTTGTTTTGAAATTGAAGCTTCTGAAAGGGCAGACCTTAAAAAGTTGACAGGGGACTTTTTCCCCCTCAGGAGCCATCTTCCTGTTTGCCTGGGTACGTGGCTCTTCATGCTCAATTACTCTGTCAATGAACATGAAATAATGATGGAAAATTCCTGATTTGTCACTGGACTGTCAGCCCGACCGTACCGTCATTTAATACATACACATGCAGAACTACGTATTTATCATGCACACCACGAGACTGAACTAAAGTACAGTCCTCTCCTCTTGTATCATTTTGTTTCATCCCATTTTATCTTGGCTGTCAGGGAACAGAAGGCACAAGAATGAGGCAGCAGGAATGTTGCGATGTTAATGGAAGCCATCTGGTTTCTGTCTCTGCTTTCTCTTTTCTTTTAACTCCTTAGTTGCATTATTAGAGAGAAGCTTGTTCCGAGAATAACCTACATGATGTAAACACCATTTGTTACACAAGCAAAGCATGTGTCAACCACCTTCTGACAAGTAGATTTCTCACTTTCTCCTGACAGGCCTGGCTTCGTAAGTTTGGTTACCTGTCTCAGGCGAGTAGACAGATGTCCACTATGCAGTCTGCTCAGATTCTGTCCAAAGCCATCAGTGATATGCAGCGCTTCTATGGCTTGGAGGTGACTGGTGAAAGGGATGCTGCCACTGTGGCGTAAGTTGCTTGTTTTGTACCTACACTTGTATCATGCACGATCATTGATGGCATTTACACCTGGTATTAAAATGTGATCTGTATCCAGATATGTTGTCCGGATAGTGAAAACCACGTTGACGTAATGATGTATCAGATAATAACATAATGTAGTCATCAACTTGATCACAACTGTCTCACCACATTAGGAGGTCTTCTGGATCACATTGTGTTTAAATGTTATGTAGGCGTAAATACAACCTGTACAATGAATTCAGCTATGCACTATAATTTGCCACCAGTTTTAATGAGTCACATGTAGGTTTTTCTCTGGAGGTTGTCGTCTCGACATCTTGATAACAGGAATTCATTTTTCATTGCAGGTAAATGGATACGTTATCTGGGTATAGATCACATTTTTAATACCAGGTGTAAATAGGGTCTGTCTAACATTTATTATACATGCAGCGACCATAAATTATATCTGCTCATTCATTGGGATGTTCTAAATTAGATTTTGTTTTGTAGTACATCCTGTAGTCTATTGAATAGACTACTTTTTTATGTATATACAACTAATGTAGGTTAACAAAGCACTAAATGTTAAAACGGTTGGTGTAAAGGTGAAGAAGCAAGAAAATGTTGTTGTAGTTAGAATCAGTTCTGCAGAAGATCTTTGCAGCTAAAAGACTGTTTATGTTCTCTTTTTGTGCATTTTTTGGCTGTGTAGGGCCATGCGTCGACCCCGCTGTGGCCTCCCAGACAGAAAAGCAGATGAGATGGACGAGGGGGCAAGAAGAAAACGTTATGCTCTCACTGGGCAGCAGTGGAACAAAGACCACATCACTTACAGGTTTCCACAACTGACGTACGACTACTGGGACAGTAAAGCAGATCATGCATCCTACTAATACAGATTTGTCTTTCACCCTGGTTTCAGTATTGTGAACCAGCACATTCCCTCCTCGTTGGGAGAGGAGCGAACATCTGACGCAATCCGTAAAGCGTTCGACGTGTGGAGGAGAGTCACACCGCTCACCTTTGAGGAGTTACCTGCTGTAGATGGCATCATGAACAACAGCAGCCAGGCAGAGGTTGCTGACATCCTTTTACTGTTTGCCTCTGGTTTCCATGGTGATATGTCCTTGTTTGATGGTGAGGGGGGATCACTGGCCCACGCCTACTACCCTGGACCCGGAATGGGTGGTGATACTCATTTTGACGCAGATGAGCCGTGGACACTAGACAATGAAAATCCACAAGGTTAGTGAGCCGAGTGTTAGTCTTCTTATTAAAGGGACAGTGTGTAGGATTTGGTGACATCTAGTGATGAAATAGCAGATTGCAGAAAACGCAATACCCTAAACTCATTCTATCCATTCAAGTGGTTGCAAAATTGTGAAGGTCCTGTGGTTCTAATCTACTTTAAAAACATGGTGGAGTCCTTGAAGTAAGACTCCCTCCCGCTGTAAATAAAAAAACTAACACAAAAGTAACTAAAATTCAATTATTCTTATCCTCATATCTCATATCATACCTGCAAAATCTAAGTTGTGGACATTTTAAGTTAAGATCCCCCATACTCAGTGATGATAAATCACCTTAAAGTTGAATATATATAAAGTAAGAAGTCATTTCTAAGCTACCACCTACTCTATAAATATGACCCATTCCCTGTGCTTATGTAGATTTAAATAAAACACAGCAGTTCTTATTTTCACATCATCCCAAAGACAGCAAAAAATATACATGTAGGTTGTTGGATTATACACTAATAAAAACACATACATTCAATTTCTGCAATTAGATGACTGTGTTTCTTATACTCTAGACCAGGGGTGCTCACACTTTTTTTCAGCATGCGAGCTACTTATAAAATGACCAAGTCAAAATGATCTACCTACTACAAAAATGCAAAACACATTTATAAATATATTGAGGATTCTTTATATGTACAATGCATGTTGATGTACCTTGCATAACTGCAGGAGCCAATATTCAAGGCATGTGGTTTTCCTTCTGTCGACTGGACTCGAAATTTGGTTTGAACACCGGCCCGATGGGGGGCTGTCCGTTCCCCATCGGGCCGGCACGAATCCAGCGCGGCTGTCGGTGTTCAAACCAAATTTCTAGTCCAGTCGACAAGGAAAACCAAACGCCTTAGATACCATGACCTGGACAACTGAGAATCTTCACAGACATGAGCAAAATATTGCACAACACAATTAACTATGTACATTTTTGTAATTTCCTGAGTTTACTCTGATGACTTTGACTCACCCGGAACGATGCTTCGGTGGCGGCTTTCACTTTTGAAGTATGTTGTGAGAACATTGACTGCTGTCCTCACAATTGGCATTTTAGTTCCTTCACCTTTCTCTTTCTCTTTCTCAGCTCACTTTTCGGTGGGGAGTCAGTGTTGTATTTTCTATGAACAGTCCGAAAATGCCGTTCCACATTTCCCTTTTTTGGTATTGCGATGATAGACTGGCAGTTGAGGCAAATGCACTTTGAAAATGTCATAGTGAAAAAAAAAGGACTCCTCCCATTCCGTATGAAAGTGATAAGTTTTTGTCTTCCTACTTGGTCCAGCTCCCCCACTCATTTTTATACCTTTTCTTAAGT
>JAQQAE010017350.1:0-11498 GCA_029823295.1 Pseudamia nigra
GATGGATGGGTGGATGGGTGGATGGGTGATTGGATAGATAGATGGGTGAATAGATGGGTGGGTGGATGGATCGCTGGATCGATGGACGGACGGATGGACAGACAGATAGGTGGATAGATAGATGGGTGAATAGATGGGTGGGTGGATGGATGGAGGGATGAATTGATGGCTGGACGGGTTGTGGATGGATGCTTACACCGAATGCTGCAACTTGGACATTGCTCTGAATCCGAGGCATTAGGTGTCTTCATTAGGAGATCAGCTGTCCGACAGCAGCCACTGGAGATTGGACATAGCTCACTATGCACAGGACAGATTGACCATCAGACACTATTAGTTTTCATACTGCTGAAAAGTGAAAGTAATGAAAATTAAATCTGCAATTTAGAAGTGCCTTAATTTTATCTGTATGAATGGGTGAATAAAGCAGCCAGTCGAAATTCTAGCACAATCTAAAATATAAAACATCTTTTGGGTGGTTTAACACTTTTTCATTTACTACATCATTCCACACGTGTTCTTTCACAGCTTGGATGACATCAGTATTAATGTGCAATGCTGAAAATAGTAAAAATAAAGAATTAACACTTCACTTGTAGTGTACATAGAGGACTTGGGTCAGAATCTTTATTCCCACCTCTACAGCACCAACCATGTGCAACACGTGCCATGGTTAGCGTAGGATTGGAGGGAGTTATCAACAAAAAAATCAGCTCCAAGTCCAGCAACTATTTCAAATTTACGGCTACACCTCTATGTTCTGACAATGGGGGAGGGGAGGTGGGAGGGTGCACTGGAGATTAACGCACTGCTGGGGCAAAAGCTCTCTACCTTCATAATAATAGTCATAGATAATTTATTTTTCCACCTGTACATGATGTGAACAGTCTCACAGAGTCTGCTGTGGTGCTGAATGGACAGCGGCCAGCGCGGCGCCTGCTCGCAGCGTTGCGCTGCCGCGCCGTCGCAGTTGGGGTTTATGGGAATGGATTATAATTCTTTGTTCTTGGATTAATTCCAGATGCATACATATGCTAAATCAATTATGTATGTGTAGTAGCCCTCCCTATGCCTGGAGTGGACATGATAACAGAACAGAGACAGATCAGGGAGTTTCAGCCAACACTCTGCTCCCCTGTGTATTGTCATGTAACCCTAACCATGTGATGCTTTACAAAGAAATCTGACCATCACATCTCACTTAATCATACATGTGTCGAGTCCTCTGTCGGCTCTGTGCATAAAGGCCGTGGAATCTATGCAACTGGAAAATTTGCAGCTTAGTTTTAGCAGATCTTCAGTCTTTTCAAGCGTTCTCAAATCTGTGGTTTTTGTCCCTTTAACTGCACTATGTCATACGGTGCGTAAAAAGACGATGGAGCTGCTTTGTAACCCACCTCCACCTTTTTATGATGTGTCTGACTTAATCAGTGTCATGTTGTTGTCACTGATGCCTGCTCTGCTCTATTCCCTATGGGGGCGGTTTCACTATTGCTCTCATAATTGCTCGTGTATGCAAGGGAAATGGCAGGGAGGTCCCAGAACAGACCCCATGTGCCAAATACAGTGTGCAGTTTTCTTTTGATGAGTGATCTTGACTGAACTGTTTTTATTTTATAGGATAAGATAAATAGAGCTTCCATCACTAATTCAATATGGGAAATTAAATTAAACTAAGGTGAAATCAATAAAATGTCTTCATACTCCCGTCAGCTGTGAACTATGGTGGCAGTGGGGATGATGGATCACCTTACAGCAGGAGTCAGCAAGCTATCAAATCTAAAGGGACATTTTTGGACAGAAAGAAAAATAAATAAGTGTCTTGAGCCGCAAATAATATTTAAACCCTGTATGTACCACATGACATGTGATGTGTGTCTTAGCTGACAACATGTTAACACCAACATGTTAATTATTTTGTCCATTTTTTCTTGTTTTGTTTAAGCATTTGCTCCTTATGTCGATTTCGTCAAATATATTTTCTTGATTATTTTTTGTTTTTTGTTCAATGTATCGATTAATTTGTCCATTTTCTCTGATTTTTGTCCATGTTCAAGATTATTTGGGTGATTTTTTTTTGCTAATTTTTAAATAATATTTATTCATTTTGTGAATTTTTGTTTATTCCATAGATTATTTTTTGTAGATTTCGTTGAGTTTTATGGAATATTTTGCTGATAATGTCCATGGAGGTTATGTTTCTGTCCCTGTCGTTTGTCCGTCTGTCTGCTTGTTAACAGGATAAATCAAAAAGGCATGAATGGATTTTGATGAAATTTTTCAGGATAGGCTGGAAATGGCATAAGGGCCAATTCTGGGAGTGACTCGGATCATTGTCTGGATCCAGGAAATCAGGAAATTTTTAAGGATTCTTTCTCATCATGATATAGGACCAATTGTCCTATATATGCGTAGATATGTAAATACATCTGGATCACGGACTACAGGATGACATCCAATCTTTCCAAATGGAAAGTTACTCACTGGTGCATATGAAAAAAAGTTTCTGGCTTCCTTGTTATTTCTGCATGGACAGACTAGTGTTGGACAGACTGGCCTCGTTCATGCCTTCTGGCTCAGACCACACTGGACTGTAGTGACAGCGAGGACCTTAAAATCTCCTTTTTGGAACATTCAGGTTTAAAAGGACGTGATAAAAAAACTGGTAACAGACAGTAAATACGCATCCTTTTTGCAAATGTAAGTGTCCTGTCGGCACTTCTCAAAACATCTCTTTTATCATTGCGCTACGTAAAGAAAATGTAATAGAGTGAGTGATCACTGGGCGTCGCTGACATGGTTGAGTGGCAGCATCGTATCCATGTATGTAAGTCGTGTTAGGGATGAAAGAGACACGTGAAGTGATGTTCAATCAGCAGAGCTGTGTATCAGCCTTCACAGCTGGATTGGATTGTTGACACATCACTGATCCATGTTATTAAATGCACTTTGAAGTTATCATGCTGGGAAACAGGAGTCGGGCAACATAAAATAACACAATGTCTATGACTCATTCATAGCAATGAGTGTGTGTGGACATCTGTAAGAGCCAGCGACATTTAAGACATATAGCCCACTCCCACTACACGTACACACACACCTCCTGTCTTGGGTTGACACCTGGTCTTAAAATTGATTGATAGCATGAAACTAATTTCGAAATGTAACTCTTCCAGGCGTTGATGTCCCTGTTCGTGCTGTCATGTAAAGATGGCTGGGTCAGCATCATGTATGATGGCTTGGATGCCGTCGGAGTCGACCAGCAGGTGAAAAGACACACACACACACACACAAAAATACACACACATGCCGGTAGAAGGAGTGTGTAGGTGTAGGAGATACACAAATCTTTTAGCACTGTATATATTGTATTTCACAGTATTCTCTGCTCTGTTTAATGTCAGCCACCAGCACCATTTGAACTTTTTGTTTCAAGCCGAAAAAGGAAATATTTCACTTCCAGAAGGGAGGTGTAAGGAAAGAAAAAGCAGATAGATAAATAGATGTGAGTTGACAGTGCTGGCAGTTTCACTGCTGACTCAGGACTTACATTGTCTCCTTGTGTGTGCTCTTTCTCTTTCTTCCTTTTCACCTCATTCGTCTTATTTCTTTTTGTCCCTGTGCTATCTCCCCTTTTCCTCCGTCTTCTCTTTGTGTCTCCCTGCAGCCAATAAGAAACAACAACCCTTGGATGCTGCTGTTCTTCATCTCTTTTCTGCTCATTGTCAGCTTCTTCGTGCTCAACATGTTTGTGGGTGTGGTGGTGGAAAACTTCCACAAGTGTCGACAGCAGCAGGAGGAAGAGGAGGCGCGGATACGAGAGGAGAAACGACAGAAACGTTTGGAAAAGAGGAGGAGACGTAAGAGAGAAAAAGATACATGTGCAAAATTTAGATTATATTGTCACAAGCATGTGTCTGTTCAGAGATAATACTAATGTACAGTTTTGAAGCATCTGATCTGAAACCGTGAGCAACAGTATTCTGTGACCACTCTACTGGAAAGGCTTTCCACAAGATTTTGGAGCCTGGCTGGAGAGATTCATTCTCATTCTGCCCTCAGAGCATTACTGAGCTTGGGCACTGATGTGAAGTGATAAGGCCGGGCTGTGATCCAGTTAATCCCAGAGGTGCTCAGTGGGACTGAGGTTAGAACTCTGCGCAGGCCAGCCAAGTTCTTCATCAACCAACTATGGAACTGGCTGTGTGTTGTAGAGAAATGTGGCCATGTCAAAGAAGGGGATACTGTGACGTTACCGTTTGGTTTGTGGATTTATGGTTTGAAGCCTCAAATTTGGCGTCCTGTTTGCTGTCATCTCAGGTTTTTGGACACAGCAGTGACCATATTTGACCAAGAGGATGGAGCAGAGGCGCGTGATGCTCATCAAACCAAAAATAACACGATTTCAACCGTTTGATGCATAAATGTTGATATAGTGTTATTTGTTTAAAATAAATGTCAGGTTTTTGTAGCGTTATCAGTCATACGTCATTAGGCAACTTTGGCTAATGTAGCAATGATGCAACTAGTTACGTGAACAGGTTATATAGTGAGTAAGTCTCGCTCCTTTTGATTTTGACCCATGGAACCTAACTTTGGAAAAAAATGCTTTACAGTCAATGGCAAGTGGCAGATTTCTGATGCCATCTGGAAACTGTCTCCATTTACACATATGTTTGTGAATAAAAATAACTTTACAAATCAAGAAAACAGCACTTTGTTATAAAACTGTGGGAAAGAATGAAATTATAACGACTACAAACGGGACATCATAACTTCATCTCGCCACTTTTTGTTCACAACTGTTAGAGTCTCTGTAGCTCAACGTGAACAGATCTACACTCAATTTCACCCTTTTACTATTTCATTGTTGAAGACAAAAAGAATTAGAGGGATCAGACCAGAATTACATGGAAGGGGCTTGTTAATGATCTCATGGGGGCTGGGACCACCGTCACCAAGAAAACCATGTAATGGATTGAGATTCTGCAGCGCCCTCAAGGCCTCCCTGCTCAAGACGACATGTGCAGGCCCATCTGACGTATACCAGTGATGATTCAGAGAAGGCTTAGGATGTGATCAGAGGAGACCAAAACTGAGCTCTTTGGCATCAGCTGTGTTTGGAGGCAGAAAAATGTTAAATGTAAAACCAAGGACATCATCCCCGCTGCCGTGGCAACATTATGCTTTGGGACTGTGTCTCTGCTGAGGGTACAGGAAGACTTCACTGCTTTGAGGGACCAATGAAAGGGGCCATGTACTGTAGAATCCTGGATGAGACCTCAGTCAGAACACTGAAGACTGGTCGTGGATGGGTCTTCCAGCATGAAAATGACCCATAACCACAGACTGTATATGTAACTGGACAAAGTGACCGTGACATCATCCATTAGTTTCTGAAGGGTCGTTTTGAGGCCGATCAGGTTGTCACTTCCTAGATGGCATATTGGAGCCAAAAACAGGATGCAGCCATATTTGGATGAACGGCAGCAGGGCTTATGAAGCATTCATGCCAGGGGACTCATGGGAAGCTAATATTAGCCGCTAGATTACTGACGCGGTATACGTTCACCACGCAGGGTCAAACAAAGTCATATGACATGTTGTTAGTGTAAACATTTACTCACATTTGCAGTTGAGTGTATCTCATGTATAACTATGAACATATTGAATAAATTGAAGATACAAAGGTCCAAGTCGGTCCAACTTCACTAGCGAACTGCTGCTATAGTGACATGTCAATCAAACCCCAGCACAGCAGTGATTTGTTGGAGCAAAAAGTTAAAGATGGACCGCCACGTTACTTATTAGAGGATCCAAGTAAAATGTTTCAGACCATGATGAGCCATGAAAAAAATTATTTGCTTAGTATTTTCAGATAGAATCACATGTATCTATGGGAAAAAAGGTTCTTGGAGCTGGACGATCAGTGTCCAAGCGGTGGAATCACAACTTAAACTTACTTCTGCATTGGCCTCACTGAACAGTCCCGGTCGTTGCCTCTTATCCGTAACATACAACCAAAGCAAGAAAAAGCCAGTCTCCAGATGTTAATCACATAGAAAACCTGCGTAATTCAAACCAGATCAAAAAATGATAAATACAGTACATACAGTGCTACTGACTGTATTGCATTTTTTAAAATCAAAATTAGGTCCCATAAACGGAGAGGAAAGGAAGTGGGATTTTTTGGGTATTTTAACCTCGTTACCAGATGTCCATTAGATCTGTCTGTAAAATTTAAAAAGTTTCATCCAATAAACTGAAGCTCCCAAAGTCTGACTCGGCAAGCAGTGAGCTGTCAATCAAAGTCCAGATGGCAGACATGGTCGACACCCACCTGTCACTGAAAGCTGCTGTGCTGTTATTTATGCATAACTTTAAGCCCTAATATACATTTACACAGATGAGTTATGGAAAAATCACACCCTGAGCACTTTCCATGAATAGAAAACAAGCTGGAAACATGTTTATTTCCGCTGTGCTGCAGATTTTGGCACTTGACCCTGGGCTCATTACTTTTATTCATTGCTTTAGTCAGACAAGGAACTGTCTGTGGACAGCTGCCACAAAGACTGTAGGACACGTTGTGTGAAATATCATGGTATGCCATAGCACTTTGAGAACATGTACTGAAAAGATGTGTACGTCCATGACAGTAATTGCCTAAGAATTCCAAATGATGGAAAACAGCCCCACATCATCTTAGCTGCTTAGTGTATATGTAGCCGCCTTTTTTCCCCTCATAATGCATGAATACAGTATGTGCTCATTTCTGTCCATATCATGCTTGAAGGCACACATAATGCAATATATAAATAAAGTTTGATTGATTGATTGATTGATTGATATACAGTACTTGACTTTTCTTCGTTGTTCTGCCTAATTTCGGTCTCCCCGCCCTTCCCTCTCTCTGCAGTGTAATCTCTAGTAGTGCTTTCCTCTTAGTCAGTTAACTGTCTGGCAGCAGACACTGAGGGTTTCTGCCCAAAGACACCTTGAGGTGCCATGGAGTGTGTGCGTATGCATGATGGATAGGCTTGGATTCCTGAGGTGGCACTTTTAGACTGTACCCACACACATATGCAGGTCACACACAGCAGTTGGCACTTGGCACCTACTTCATCAGTGACTTCATAGCCCATATCCTATCTTTCTTTCAGAAGGATTTTAATGATTATGTGTGTGTGTGTGTGTGTGTGTGTTCATCTCAGGGGCTCAAGAGAAGCCATATTACGCAGACTACTCCCCATTTCGACGATCAATCCACACCGTGTGCACCAGCCACTACCTGGATCTCTTCATCACCATCATCATCCTCATGAACCTCCTCACCATGAGCATGGAGCACTACAAGCAGCCTCAGGTAACCATGGTAACAGGTGCCACCGCCTGAACTAGAACCATAGTAATGAAGCGGTACGTGACCGAACCGGCGGTGGTTGTAGTTGAAATTTGTGCGTGTGTGTCCTGCAGTACCTGGAGGAGATCCTGAAGTACTGCAACTACGTCTTCACCGTGGTGTTTGTCATCGAGGCCATCCTCAAACTCATCGCTTTTGGCCTGCGGCGCTTTTTCAAAGAGAGGTACTTCTACTTCCTGCTGTCAATGTTAAAACTTTTACACCAGCAGTCAAAAGTTTGGACACCCCTTCTTCACTGCTTCCTGCAGTGTAGTTTCTCTTACAACCCCAATTCCAAAGAAGTTGGGAAGTTGTTTCAAATGTCAATAAAAACAGAATGCAATGGTTTGCAAATCTTAGAAACTCATATCTTATTCCCAAAAGAACATAAACTGCATATCAGACGTCGAAACTGAGACTTTTTTTTTGGCATTTCATGTAAAATGGGGCCTTTCTCTGTGTTTTCATGTTTTCACCATGTCTCCAGCTTCTTCCCACAACCAAAAACATGCACCGTGTTAGGTTACATGTTAATTGGTCACTCTGAATGACCCATAGGTGTGAATGAGTGTGAATGATTGTTTGTCTCTATGGCTACATTCACACTTAATGTCTTAATGCTCAATTCTGATTTTTTTGCTGAAATCCGACTTTTTTTTTGCGTGGTTGTTCACATTACATTTTAAATTTAACATCCATCAGACTCCAGTGTGAATAGTCTCAGGTTCTGAAGTGACCTGCATGCGCAGAAGAAGATGTGATGTCAGCTGCAGTTCACTCCTGACTGGTTGGTTATGCACCAATAAGTTGTTTTACCAACCGCCATAAAACACTAAAGAAGAAGAAGCGCACTATACTTATGGAAGTAAACATGTATACTACACAAGCCAGTGTGTGTGTCTCAATTTTGAAGTTGTAGGAGCTGACAAAATTATCAGAGTGATTCCGAGTCCATTGTTTGCATCTGATTTTGCCAAGTCCCGCCTCCTCCAGCGCAGAATTGTGACATCTGTCTCACTTCAATGAGGTAAAAGTCGGATGAAATGCGACATGACCATCAGACTGAGGTTGTGTTGAAAAACATTGGATATGTATCCAATTTAGGACCACATATGAAAGCGGCCTGGGTCTGATTTGAAAAAATTGGATTTGTGCTGTTCAGAATGTCATGAAAAAAATCAGATATGGGTCACATATGGTGAAAAAATCGGATTTTGTCCGCAGTCTGAACGTAGCCTATGTCAGCCATGCGATGAACTACCGACTCATCGTAAGTCAGCTGGGATAGGCTCTACCGCCCTCCCTAACTCTTGCGAGGATTAATGGACAGAAAATTAATGGACAATATTAGCTCCTTTTGAATTAGATGCAAGGAACACATCTCAAAAACATTGGAATAGGAACAACAAAAGGCTAGAAAAGTAATTCTGCATCGTGCTCTGATATGGCTTCCTAACCCTAACTTTGTGCACAGATTCCTCCCGATTCTCAGAATCTTTTGATGACATTGTACATTGTCAATGGCAGGATCTTCAAAGTCTTCACAATTTTACTGTTGCTCTAATTGTTCCACAATTTTTAGAAGCAGTTTGTGACAGATTGTCCATCTTTATCTCTGTCTCTCCAAAATGCTCCTTTTATACCCAGTTATGTTACTGACCTGTTACCAGTTAACCTAGTTAGTTGTCAAATGCTCTTCCAGTTGTTTTTGATTTGTGCCAATTACTTTTCCAGCCTTTTGTTGCCCTGTTCCAACTTTTTTGAGATGTGTCGCTCCCATCAAATTCAAAACGAGCTCATATTTTACAAGAAATGGTAGAACGTCTCAGTTTCAACTATGTTCTGTTCTGCTATGTTGTTTATGTTCTGTTGGGAATAATAAAGGGGTTTATGAAATTTGCAAAGCCTTGCATTGTGTTTTTATTTACATTTTACACAGCACCCCAACTTTTTTGGAACTGGGGTTGTATATTAATACTGAGACATCCGAATGTGAAAGAACATGTGTGGAATTATGCTACAAACAAAACATGTCAAACAACCAAAAACGCTTTAGATTTCACGTGTAGCTGCATGTAGCTTTGATGACAGCTTTGCCCGCTGATGGCGTCCTCTCATCAGATTCATGAGGTACTGTGCTCACCTGGAACCATTTTCACTTCTGAAGTGTGCCTCAACAGGAATTAATCCACGTGTCCAATCATTGCCATGGAGCCTGAGACACTGCATTTTTTTCCTTCCAACCTGTCTCTTCAGCAGGTCATTTCACCGAATTCCTTCCCACTCACTGCTCTTCAGTGGACACACATGCATTGGCTGGAAAGAAAACCTGCCTTTGTGGCAATGACTGGACACCCCTGAATTCATTTGTGCCAAAGTCAGTCACCTGATTAGTGCTACTACAACTACTGTACAAAATCCATTTTATGGCAAGAAACAGAAAAGAGAAAAGACAGTATGTCATTACTTTAGAAATAGAAATAAAGGCCACAAGTGTAGTTGCCAAAACCATCAAACAAATAAACAATCTAACAAATCCAATCAACTTATGCTCCTTTCCTGGGACAGTTTCATCATAGCGTTTGATGATAACAAAAGACCATTCCATATGCACTCTTCTACAGTTTGTATGTCTTCAGGATTTGGTATAAAGAAAACCCACCAAAAGAGAAGGCGTGTGCAAACTTTTGACTGGTATATGGAGATAATTTACACTTAAAATCTAACAAACAAACCGTACATGCTTTACAAATGCCCCTTGTGATGATAGTTTTGTTATAAATATCCTTGATATTTGTTTTAACCTGCCTTTACTTTCATCTTTGCTACAGAATCACATGCTGTAACGTGTACTACAATCATTATCTCTTTAACAAACAAAAGGCAAAACTAACACTGTCTAAAGAGGTTTTTCATTATAGGGGCAAAAGGTGTTCACTTGGTTGAATGCCCTGCTGCTCCACTAGGCAACACTAAATATCACATCTCCAACCCTTAAATCTGCAACGAGCAATATTTTCTTACTTCATCTGGGCAAAAACTCCACATTTACCTTTCAGCACTTTGTGATTGAAGTAGAAAAGTAACAATTCTAAACATTTACGTGGCAAATCTAGACCATGACAGTTTGAAAACACCTGTGATTAGTCGAGTAGGAGATAAATGCTTGTTGTTCCCGAGAGGCAATTTGCCTTACAGACAGCAGTCAGCAGGATTCAGTAATAAATACATATAAAGCCTACATGAAACATAAAGCAAATAAACTCAGACGCTGTTGTCAAATCGTCGGGTTGTCACCCAACAATCAGAAGTAGAGTAACAATCAAAACATCTCGGAGCTGAGGGAATGAAAGCTTCACCTTGAGGAACACAAAACCTCTGAACGAGCTCGTGATTTAACAAATACAGAATCACACACAGTGACCTGAGTTTTCTGAGGGATTTTTACCTGGCACAGGTAGCAAAGATCATCTAAGACAGTAAATTGATTTCCTGACTGACATTATTACCAGATTCTGTTTCTAATGCCGAGGTTTGGTTTCCAAACCAGCAGATCATAGAAGACTGATCTTAAAAAACCAGACATAGGGTCCTTTATAATAACAGGTGGGGAAAAAAGAAGTAGATTTCTTTCTAAAATCAATAAATATCTATTTGTTCTTAAACTGAGGACACAGTACAAGATTTTTGGCCAGATTTTACCCATCATTCACAGGGTCTGGACCAGTCAGCCTGAGTTGGCCACGCTCTGCATGGCTAGTCGTCACACAAATCTGCAAGCGTGTGCAAAGGGTGAAGAATCAAATCTGCAGCTGTTTGAGGGCGAACGGACCCGACCAGACCTTAGTCGCAGTCAATCAATCGCTGTTTGAATTTTTTGAGCCGACTCCGGACACAGCCGCGCAGTGTGTAGTCATTACCCGACTGCAAACACATGCTGCCAACAGCCAATAAGAAAGAGTAGACAGGCCACAGGAAACAGTGTCAGATGCCGAAGATGTAGTAGTAGTAGGGAGTAGTTCAATTCAATTCAATCTTTATTTGTATAGCGGCAATCATAATCGGCGATTATCTCTAGGCGCTTCACAATTCGAGG
>JAQQAE010017351.1:0-11498 GCA_029823295.1 Pseudamia nigra
TTATGTCTTTATTTGGGCATCCTCCCAATAGTGAGTTACCATAATCCAGTCTAGACCTAACAAATGCATGGATTAATTTTTCTGCATCTCCATGGGACAGTACATTTCTAATTTTGGTAATATTACGGAGATGAAAGAAAGCAGTTATGGACATTTGTTTTTATATGAGAACTGAAGGATAAATCCTGATCCACGATCACCCCCAATCTATGTTAGTTAGGAATATTTCAATACACAACTCAAATTTTAAATGGGCAAATAAGTGTACAGTATATTGCCCTAACCTTTTGGTATCAGTAGAATAACAGTTTAATTGACAACCACTGACTGTTCTGAGAAAAAATGAAACTGCAACTGAGCTAAGTGTTTGTGAACTGCTTGGAGTTCGACACATATACAGAAAAATCTGAGGTGGCCCCAAACTTTTGACTGGTAGTACAAGTGCACAAATAAACCAAAGTGTATGAACAAATGAGTTAATTTTAACACATTTCAGGTTATTTAAAAGTTCTGTTTTATTTCTGACTGAAGTGATTTAAGGTTACCGGTAATTCTCGTTTGGTTAACAGGTCAATATAAAGTTTAAAATAATAAAGATTCGTGCTTGTTTTGAGGTTTGGTTGATATCACAATTGTGGACAAAAAATGTT
The DNA here is from genome assembly GCA_029823295.1 of Pseudamia nigra. NCBI lineage: Eukaryota > Metazoa > Chordata > Actinopteri > Kurtiformes > Apogonidae > Pseudamia > Pseudamia nigra. The sequence goes on from JAQQAE010017351.1 coordinate 651, forward strand.
CATGCCCAAAATGCCTTTTGCCAACTTGATGTCAGGGAATATGATCAATACAAAATGAAAACATCAACACTTAAAACATTTCATTATGGTTACTTTAACCCTATTAAAATGATTAAGCTTTTATGTAGAAAATTTAAAAACTGAATGGCACTGGGAAACAAGTCTAGTAAAGCATAACCCCCCCCCCTTTCTAACTGAAATATGAATTGATTAATCAACCATTTACTGACACCTGAGAAACACCATAATTAGATCTGTGATTCAAAACTGTGAGGAAATAAACACTATACAAGGAATATGGAAAACAACATTCAATGTTTCAACTGACAATAATAACTCGATTGTTGCATTCTTAATACCAAAGTAATCACGTGTTGCAAAAGGATACAATCAGCCTGCTGACTCTGTGGATGGACCTGATTTGCGATCTCTTCTAGAAGCTCGCAATCCGGTATCATGAGGTTACGATGCACAGTAATGTTTTGGTACTGACCGTCCTGGGCCAGTGGATTATCCGTGGTGTCTGTGCCAAACAGAACTAAACCCATTTCATCCTTAGTCTCTGCAAAAACCTGTAAGAAAAGGTGTTTCAAGTAAGTGTAACTGTATACTGTATTGTATTTCTACTTTTGGGTCAGTGCTAGTAGGTGTGCAGACGTTTACCTGGCGCTGGACAAACTTCTGGATGACTTTTTTGGCAAGTTCAAAGGGAGGCTCTTCACCCGGGGCAGAGTTGGACATTGAGAAGCCCACGTCCATGCACAGGAGTAAAGCTGACTGCACAAAACAAGCTCATTACATTCATCGAACGCAGTTACAAACAACAACGCGTTTAAGTCTTCACTAATTTGTGCGGCAGATTTTCACAGATATAAATTTGATAACGACTAAGATTTGTGCTCATTCACCCGTCCTTCACCCGTATTAAGTTCAATACAGTACAACAACATGATTCTAACGTGCATTTTCCGTTTGGTTTAAAATGAACAATAGCTATTACATGTGTATGTACTGATATGTTATGTCTCTGGCAAATAAATATGAAATAAACTTACTTTTGATGATCTCATCCATGCTGCCATCTTTTACTTCCCTCCTTTCTGAAAGGAGGGTGTCACTGTGTTATGGTTCCGTGGAGGAAACAGAGAGGGGTGGTTGGTTCCACTTCGCTGTGAAATGAAATGTAGGTCAAACGCCCTCCAGCGTTTTAGAGAAGACTGCGCTTCGATTTTATGATAGATAGATAGATAGATAGATAGATAGATAGATAGATAGATAGATAGATAGATAGATAGATACAATTTTCTATCTATGTATCTCTCTATCTATCTATCGATCTGTTATTTTGTAAGAAATGTTGCTAGCAAGCTTTCTCCTGATTATGAAGACTAAAGTCATAGTGGAGATCATACATTCAGTTTATTAATGTTTGAAGCAGAGATTCATTTTGGGGACACTTGGGTGTGGTTGTGTTGTCTCTGTGTTTGAACATGAATTAGACAAAATCAGATTCTTCAACAGTGCTTTTTATACATGTTTAAAATGTGTCATGCCTTAAAGAACTTGCATACCTATTTTTCTGCACATGCTGGCCTTGCAAAACTGGTGACATATGGATTTCCTCAGTACTCATCCCCGTGTGGCACCAGGGTGCCGGTAATCAGATCTTAAACACCCCAGACTATTCATGCAATCACCAAAGAACCATCTGCATGTGTGCACCATGCAGGGATCTCCACAGTACTGCATATACTGTACTGTCAAAAACTGGTACCTCATTAATGTGAAACAGTGTAGATTGCCCTTTATATTAATATGAAAAAATGCAGATACTCACAATGAATTTATTCAACACTTTATTTCAGTTGTGTAATTCATTTTGTTTCATCCATGTAACGTGGAATGCTGGATAAGATCCCATACAGACATAGGAATCACTGATACCATCTGTCATATACCGTAATATACATGAGTATACATTTCAAAATCTTTAAAACCATCTGATTAATTTAAACAAACGCATCAGTAATGTAGGGAATTTGAGTTTGTGATTAATGCTTGAAGGGCTCTTACTTCAAAGTGCCAAGAGTTGAAAACACTTAAATATTTAAAATAAATTAAATAAACATTAATAATACGAGGATGTTACAGGTATTCTCTGATGGAAAATGAAAAAGAAAAAATTTCACCCCAGCAACACTGTGAAGACAACACATGCACGTAAAGATAAACAACTGTTCTGATGGAGACTTAATAATTACAGAAGAATAAAATGAAAGAAAAATAACATAAATGAAATGCCAAACTTTCCTGCTCATCTTGACTGCAGCTTCATATATTAGTTAAATTTTAGTTACAGTGCTCTGGGGATAAATAAACTATGGACCCCTATTGATCCCTTTGACCCACTCTCTGTGTATATTTATGTACTCCACCGCTTCCAATTATGAATCATCTACAGCATGCACAGCAGGGACATGGGAAATGGTAATTATATTTGCTCAGAGGTCAAGAAATAAACATGTTGGGACACCTTTTGGACCCTGGTTTTCAATATGCCTGTCTAAGAAAAAATAGCACTGTACACTGAACATGACCTGGCATCACAAAGGCATCCATAGCCACTTTAAGGTGCTTTTTCTTCTAGATGGCATTGGGCTACTGGGAGCTTCTACGATTTATATGGATATAATGTATAAGGTAACTCATGTACTGTATGTCCAGGAGAGTAGAGCTCAACTTTTTCTGTTTAAGACTCACAAGATAAATTTAGCAACTCCCAGGGACCCAGACTTAGAAAAAAATTATTACAAAGTGCCATAATATCTCAATTACTTTACTGGACATACATGTCCTAAAATTTTTTTTGTGCATTTAAGATGTATTTAAGACAAAATAAATTAATAAAATAATAAATAAAATTATCAAAATAAGCATGAAAATTGAGAAAGGAACATTAATAGACAAATGTTGCATGATCAATTTAGGGCCCTAAACCTAGGTTTGGACAAGGCAGTTCTAGATCCTTGAACATCATCCAGCATTGCATTAAACCCTATTTATGTGAGTGAATGATGACTGACGTACAACACAGTATTGCCTGATGCTAGTGCACAGCACAGTCATTAACTGTATTAAAATACAGATATTTTCATACGAAGTCAAACATTGTTTAACTTGCCAGCCTCCCACTGAATGTGAACTTGCACAGGCAACTAAGCACACTAAATTCAGTAGGCACCAAGGGCAACATGTATCCACAGATTTACAAGTGGTACTACTGTTTACTAATGAATGACCTGAAGGAAAGTGTAACCTAAATGGAAAAAAAAACAGTGTAACCACTTCAACAGCATCATTTGTACAGAATAATGTACTGCTTTACAGCACTTGCCAAAATAGTTGAGAATACCAAGACAGTTCAGGCAATGTTAAACCAGTTGTCACGGGGAGTATAGTACAGTGAAGGAGGCGTCGACTTCGGCTGAGCTACAATAAGCTCAATATACTTCTATACTAACAGGGGCAGTTTCCCAGACACATATCAGGACTAGTACTCAATTAAAGCAGCCTTTTAAAACAGATTAACCAAAATGTGCTTTTTCAGGGTGGAAACAGTCCTGAATTTTGTCCAGAATGTAAATTTACTAAAATGCTAACCTCAGTGGAAATGACAGCTACTCCAGAACTTGAATTAAACTTCCAAGGACATAACTTCAGATTAATGCAGTTTGTCAGTGAAGACATAGGCTTTGCTTGTAAAGGATGTTCCACTCACAACAGACACAGAAGAAGCGTTTTAGACAGAAGTGCTTTTGCACTGTGTCACTTTAACGAGAAACTTTTGACATTATTCCACTGTTCATCTTTCTGCTCAGATTATTCAGGTTAAAAAAGTCAAACTGTATTATGTTATACTTGCATGTAACAGACACACCTATAACATCCAACATGATTTAATAAAACACTCTATTCTTTATGTGCTGCAAATAACTTGGACCAGGTGAGCCATCATGTTGCCTGATCACATTTTTGGATGCTATCATTTTTGCTGGATTTCCTTCTCAGGTTCTATATTGTTTTACACTTACCATGTTTCATAAACATCCTCAGTTCGGCTAAAGTAGACTACCGGTAGTTTAAAGGTCCCACAACTTAGCACTTAAAGTTCTATCTGTAGTGATTATATACATCGAATAAAGACTGCAAGGGTGCAGACAAAATGAAGTACTTTGATTCAATTTTTGCTTGGTTTTCTGATGCCCTCAGTAACACTGCTCTACATGCTCTAATTTTTTTAAAAAGTGTTGTACCCGCCCACTTTTCCTCAGAAAATGCTCTGATAGGTTGAGCAGCAGGACATTCCAAGGTGTCCTGGCATCATATTCTGACAGAAGGACATTGTAAACACACAATAATGACCTTTCACAAGCAATTTTCTGGAAAAACTATGTTAGGTTTACTGGAAGTTGCTCATTGGGGTGGGGCTAATTTTATCTTGACCAGGTACAACTTGTAATGTGTTAAAATTCAAAACATTCATATTTAAATATCTGGACGATGACTGGGAATGACTTGCAATATAACAAATCACAAAAATCTAAAACATCTTATTTTTCCTGTTGTCCAGTGTGTGGTGTGAATTTCTCAGGACCAGTTGCATTGAGCAAGTTCAGATTTTCACAGTTTATTTTACATCGCAGTTTATATAAGCTCAAAACATAATAAATACTCATTTTTATATTATGGGACTTTTAATTCAGGCGCTAGTAAATCACACTTTGTGTTACAGAAAGCCATTTTTAAGATGTGATTCTGGATTAAAGATTACTCCTGACATAAGTTAAAACCTGTCTGGCAAACTGCCCCTTAAACTCAGACTTCAGCCTACTTTAAACACCAGTATCACCCTGTTTTACACTGATGACGTCTGGGCAAGTTCACCAGGGGCTTTGCTTTGCAGAGTCCCAGAGACAGTATCAGAGTCAAGCAGCTCTACTATGCTGTACGGGGAACAATCCTCCAGGCCGAGTTTCCCACAGGCCCAGCCACAAAAGCCTTTCTCCAGATCCCGCACTGCCTGCCACCACTCGCTGAAGGCCCAGGACACCTGCACCACAGCTGAGTACAGAGCCAAAGACAGTGCCATTGGCATGATGAGCATCGGGTAAAAGATGATGAGGAAGGGGCATATTGTAATCTTGTGCCAGAACGTCCGCTCCTCGTTATAGACCAAGAAGACATTATACCAGGTGAGCGTGCCATAGTAGAAGGAGGTGATGAAGGAGAGGAGGAAAACAACGGGGACACAGGAGATGCTCCACAGGACAACATGAGGTCCTTCGCCCACCCCCAAGCTGCAGGGGCGTCTTGAGCCTTCCCCTGCCTCACACTCTGCATCCAGACGTTCCTTAGACTTGGCCAAGTCCCTGAGCTCTTTCTCTGTCAGAGTGACATGAATGTCCACCACCTGACCCTTCTTCTTACCCCGAGTGATGGTGCCTGTCAGTGTCACATAGCGGCTGTCTGGAGGAAGGTTCCAGCCTCCCCCTGTTAAAAGATTATACCAGACAATCAAGTATGTCAATGCAACTCAAACAGGCTCCTTTACTTACAATCTTTCTTTATTTGAATGACAGCATGAATACGTCATATAAAATAAGATAATAAAAGCAGCAGCTCCCTCAGTGCATCAGTTTGCTTGATACAAGTACAGTTGCACTGAGCAGCCATAACGGTATGAGCACTCACAGATGACGTAGTAATAATGTTGATTACAGTGGCACCTGTCGGTAGGTGGGATATAGTAGAGAGCAAATGATTATTTAGTCCTCAAAGCCGATATGTCGGAAGCAGTGTAAGGATCTGAGTGAGTTATGAATGAGTTCTGAATGAAGGTCAAATTGTGAAGCCAAAAATTTGATCAGAGCATCTTCAGGTCTTGCTGAGTGAACATACACTTCAATGACAAAAAGACAGAAGTCATGGTGTTTGGCCCTGGTGTTTCCTGTCATGCATCTTCTGTGGAGTTGGGTCCTCTGGCACGGTTTCTAAAACCCATTGTCACAGATCTGGGTTTTAAACTGGACAGTGATTTTAAATTTAACAGTCAGATAAGTGCGGTGGTGAAGACCTGTTTCTTCAAGTTGAGACGACTGGCCAAGGTGAAACCAATTCTCTCACGGCAACACTTTGAGAGAGTTACCCACGCCTTTGGGTGTGAAGAATTTATTTGCACTTGCATGTGTGCCCTATTATTTATTCTCTGCGTCAACACTGTATGCTGCTGTTACAAAGGAATTTCCCCAGTGTGGGATTAATAAAGTCTTATCTTTGTCACTACTCAGCTGGATTATTGCAACGCCCTCTACTTTGGTGTTAGCCAGGCTTGTCTTTCAAAATGGTGCAAGCTTGTGCAAAATGCTGCTGCACTTCTTTAAACTGGAGCACAAAAAGCTATTACTATTACTAAAAGCTATTAGTGCAGTACCTATTTTAGCTGCGCTCCACTGGCTGTCTGTCCATTTTAGAGTTCATTTAAAGATTCTTTTATTTGTTTTAAGGCCTTAACTGGCCTTGTCCAACCCTACCTTGCTGAGCTGCTTCATACCCACACTCCTGAGTGCTCCCAGAGGTCAGCTGATCAGCTGCTCCTGGACGTGCCAGGGACAAAGTGAAAGCTCAGAGGTGATTGAGCCTTTGCTGTGGTGTGACCTCGACTGTGGAAGTCTTTGCCTTTGAATGTCAGGCAAGCCTTGTCCCTCTCCACTCCCTTCTAAAGACCCACCTGTACTCCCTGGCATTTCACCACTGTAATCAGAGCTGACTTTATTGGATGTTGTTGTTTTATTTTAGTAGTTTTATTATGTTGTACTATTTTATTTGTTTTATTGGTTTTATTGATTTTATTGCTGTTTGTTATTTTTACATCAAATCTTATGTCTTTAATGTTTCTTATCTGTATTTTACATTTGGTTTGTTTATGTGATCCAATGTAAAGCATTTTGACCCACTGGAGTTTAAAGTGCTTTATAAATAAAGTTGGTATGGTCTGCAGTGGTAAACACACACTACACCTTATCTAAAAAAGGACAATCAGTCCTCAGTCCAAACACCTGTGGGATGTGCTGGACATCCCATAGATGCTCCACCTGACAGCATACAGGACTGAAAGGGTCTGCTGCTTTTGCCTGGCTGCCAGATTCCACAGCACTACTTCAGGGTGTCAAAAAAAGTCTAAAGGGGATCTTGATTATATTAGGTGGCAGTATTGTTGTGTTTCCACAGAGGCTTAAGTGAATTGTGATCCAGTTGTCCCGCCTTCCTCCACTAGTGGTGTGCAGTAATCAGACAAGGAACAACAAATAAAGCAGCTGTTTCATAGATGCTCTTACACAGTTCTTGCCATCACAGTTTGATTCATTCAGGCTGCCCATTTTTGTGCTTTCAACATACTGGCTTTGACGACTGAATGTTCATTTGCTGCCTAATGAATCCCACACATCAAGAGATGCCACTGTAATGAGATCATCCACATTAGGACCACTTTTTTGTCAGTGGTCTGAATGTTATGGAAGATTGGTGTATACAGTTTTATTGCATGTGATGTTTCTCCATCAACCACAGCAGACCTTTGTTTGCATGATCAAAATCTGAATGACACAGGAACAGAGAGGATGACCAAATAGTTTATATATCACCGAACAATGTAATTTGTCATATGGCACTAAATTTACGTACTTAAGGTGGAGCTCTCATTAACATTGGTGCATGCAACACCAATCAAGTGCTGATAGATATATTTCTATTTACTGATATTATGTTCATAAAACTTCAAGATGTAATAAGTATGTAATAGGATTTCATTTTTATTACTTTATTACTGCAAAGCTGATTTGAGTGCAAATATACAGAGCTGCAAATATATAAGTCTGAAGAGTTGAAAACCATATTATTTTACTTATGTGCAGCATTGTAGCTGAACAAACAGAAAATACCTGAAATGACTGTAATTATTTTCTGGAAATAAGCCTTCTACAAGCTGAGGGAAAAACCTACTTTAAGCTAAATTTTTATTATACTATTTTATGTGCTTAAAAATGTAGTAGAGCTGAGAATTAACACTAGGTTTTGTACCAAGGTGTCATCAAAGCCAAGGTACAAGTCTCAGATATTTCTGAACGACATTCAGCCCGGTGCAGACACAAGGATGCACCTCACATTTTTAGTCAATAGCATCCAAAACATGGACAAAATAATCCAGAAAATGAACACAAGTGAACAAGATAATCCAGAAAATGAACAAAAAATAAGAAATTCCACAGGACATATCCAAAAACCCATAACAATCCAATAATGAACAGAAATGAACAAAAAAGAACAAAATACTTATGGAAAAGAACAAAATAATCAACAAAATAAATAAAAACTAACAAAATAATGCATTAAATGAACCAAACTGATCTCGAAAATGAACAAAATAATTAACAAAATAAATACAAATTAGTAAAAGGGAACACAATGGACAAAAAACTGAATAGAAATCAACAAAAAAAATCAAGGAAACTAACTAATAACTAAATATAGTAACAATCACAATGAACAAAAATATCCTTATTTATCTAAAGCTAAATGTTTTTAGTTGAGGTGGACAAATTCCCCCCATCCCCCTGAAATCTACACTTCACCAATGTACACCAAATTCTGCCAAAATCCAAAATTAGAACAACACCACACTCTCACCTTCGCTTGTGGGCGTACACAGGAACTTGGCTCCCTCCTCTGTGTTCCGCTCTGCCCCCTCCTCTCCACCCGGGTCTTCTCCAGGTGCTCTTTCCATCTCAGAGCGGTACACAATAATGGACTCTGGACGTGGGTCTTTCTTCTTTCTCCTCTTCCTCCTTATGGACGGTCCAGCTTCTCCATCATCCACATGGTTTCCTGATACGTCTGATCTCAGTGATGTCATCTGTGGGCTGCTCTCTCCCTCCGTTTGAGACTCCTCCACTTGTGCCATGCTTTCACCTTCTTCCACAAACTTTGATTCTAATTTCACTTTAAGCAATTTTTCATTGAATTATATATGGACTAATAGGGGGATGTTGACCATGCCAAGCCTCGTAAACCCATTGTGAGAGGTAGTTTTAAAGTCTGAATTAAAAGCAAACATGTAAAGAAAGAGAAAGAGAAAATACCATTATGACAAGCAGACTGAGTTTCTTTTTTCAGCGGTAATAATTTAATCCTCTGCACACTCATCCTGCCCTAGATTCGGTAGCTTAATGTGAAAATCAAATGTCACTTTATCTTTGCTACCTTTCTTAACCTTAAAAAAAAGAATGTTTCATAATTATTTCATTCATTTTGTTCATTTTTGTTAATCCTATTGATGATCTTTTCCAAATTTGTTCATTCTCTTAATTATTTTGTTCAGTTTTGTTCATTTTCATGACTATTTTGTTCACTGCATTTTCATTTTTTTATTAATTTATTGATCATCTTTAAGATTTTCCCATTATAGTCATTTATTTGTTCAGTGCTGTTCATTTTCTTGATGAAGTGGATATTTTTTGCTTACTTTGCTGATTACTTTCATTGTGTATTTTTCCCATTTTCTTGATGTTTTTGTTAACTTTATTCATTTTTGTTCATTTTTTGTCTGTTTTATATCTTCTTGTGTTCATTGTCTTGTTTATTTTGCTCATCTTTTGCTCATTTGGTTGATTGTTTTCTTCGTTTTATGGATTGCCTAGTTAAAATTGGCCAATTTTATTTATTATTTTATTAAATATTGTTAATTTTCTGGAGTATACTATTTACCCTAGGCTTATTTTGTTGAATATTTTGTAATCTTTGCTCAATTCTTAATTATTTGTTGACATTATTAATTTTGTGTAATGTATTATTTTATTCATTTTCATTTGTTGATTGTTTCTAAATTGTGTTCCTTTTACTGATTATCCTGTGCAAATTTGACCACTTAGTTCATTACTTTGTTCAATTTTGTTCATTTTCTGGATTTTTTTTTTTCATTTTGGTGGTTTTATGTTTCTGTATTTCATTAATTATTTTGTTCATCGGCTGATTATTTGCTTCATGTTCTTCATGTGATGCTTCTTTTGTTGAACAAAATGAACAAAAATAACATTTTTTAAATACATTTTGTTATCGTTTACATTTAAAAAACAGCACACACGTATAGATTTCTGTGTAGTGAAAATGGACATGTTATGGAAGTTTATCGTGTTTTTCCCCCAGGTTTTGGCCGCAGGGAGACTCCACATTTCTGTTTTCTGTCTTGAGCTGAATAAGTTTGGGAACCGCTGATGTAATGTGTCATCTGTATTTACACCGAACAAATCGCGGTGGATAGATGATACACAAAGCATGATCTATTTAAAAGGGGGGATGTCTCTGCTGCTTAGCATGGCAGCGACCCCCTCGATGTATCAATATCTCAGGATCTACGAACAGCCTATTCAAATAGCACATATTTAACATAAAATCAGATTGATTTATAGATGAATGTTGTTGGTTTTCCCAAATAATATCACCAAAGAGCTTTAAAATCAACAAAGCAGCCCATTCTCCATACAGCTGATCCCCTCCCATTTAAATCCCTCCCATGTCCGCTCTTTTGTCTGCAGCCGGATAAGAATATGTGCTACAACTATACCTAAAACTGCAAATGAAATGTGGTCTTACCTTCTATAGGCTGGGCCGGTAAACAAACGATGCAATCGATGTGTGTTTGAATAAATTGATCTGACTCGTCGCAGGAGCTCAGTCACCACAGCGGTGTTATTGCTGATACAGATGCGCTACGTACAATGTTTCTAGAATAGCACT
>JAQQAE010017352.1:0-11497 GCA_029823295.1 Pseudamia nigra
ACCTTTGCCAACCGTCTTAAATGAAAGAAACTAGACCTCACAACAGATCGAATTTGGCTGTCCAGTTTAAAATCACTATCCATCTTAAAACCTAGGTTAGTAACAGTTTCCTTTACATACGGCACTAAGGGCCCCAAATCACTAAATGGGGGTCCACAGGATGCACTGGGACCAAACACCATCACTTCAGTTTTACTCTCATTGAGACACAAGAAGTTTACTGCCATCCACGCCCTGATGTCATCAAGACAAGCAAAGAGGGATTTCAGTGAGAATCCATCCTCCTGTTTTACAGGTACCGGTATATAAATCTGGCTGTCATCAGCATAATGATGAAAAGAGACACCATGCTTCCTAAGAACAGATCCCAAAGGCAGCAGATACAGTTTGTCATAATACACACTAGCCAGTAAAGGTGAGACTGGCCTAACTCCCTCAAACTGGTGGAGATGTGTTGAGGAAGTGACATGTATTCACACCCTCAGCAGTGGGGCTGACAAGATCCATGCTATTGTCTACACAGCAAGCGGTGTATGTTGAATGCCACTGTAGCTATTGTGTATGTATGGACTTCAAATGGGCCTGATATGTGATCATATCAAATTTTTGTGCCATTTTGATTTTGATTTGTCATTTTTTTACAGAGTCTGACACCGTCATTCAGGGCTTGTATGACAAAGCCTCTCTGCGTACAATGTTGGCTGTTATTGACTATCTGAGACACCAACAGAGGCCACTGGAGTCTAACAGGTCTGTCATGTCAGTACAGTTGTATTTGTGATTTTTCAGATGATAAATTTTTGACATCTAGGGCTTTATCTCTGCACTTTTCAAATACATCAAAAGCTGACATGCAGTATTTGATTTTATTTTTGCATTTCAGGAACTCCTGCGGTACGGTTTGTCACTCAAACTTTTGGCTGGATCTGAACTACCTGGAAGTTGCCAAAACTGCTCAGTCCTGTTCAGCTCACTTCACGGCATTGCTCTACACTGAGGTCTATGTGGATAAGATCAAAGCGAACATGGAAGAAAGTCGCAGGTGTTTAGAAAAATAACCTGTATTTTTGTCATTTATCTTTGGTATAACTTATTTTTTAACCAGACTGTCTTTAGACCTGCTGTTGTTTTCTTATTTTTGATTTATTTTCAATTTGTAGAACCAAGTCCAAAGCTACTCGTAAGATCAACTTTGAAGAAAACAGCCAGAACTTCACCATCTCCAGTCTAACAGAGACGAGTATGGAAGACACTAATATCAGTCTGCAGGTCAGTCTGTCATGTTGAATAGTTTTCTGCTTTTTAAATTAGTTTTTGTTCATTTAAAAAAGTCTTAAACTTGTAGCATTTCTAAAAAAGTACAATGTCCAGCCAGTAAAGTAACACACACTAATTATTGTTGGACCGTCTTTAGCTTTGATTAAGGCACACATCTGCCATCATTTTGATAAGCTTCTGCAGTTTTACACTGTACATTTCTGTTGCACTCATTTTAGGCCAAGATATTGCATTGATGGCGAGTCGGAGCACTATGTAAAGTGTTCATAAGCACATTCCAAAGATTCTGAATGGCTGAAGGTCTGAACAGTCCATGTGTGAAAATCATGTCTCATACTCCCTCAACCACTCTTCTTTCTGTGCTCCATGAGCCCTGGCATTGTCCTGTTGAAATTCAGACACAGATGTATTTATTAATCCCCAACTGAGAAATAGTTTTGCTGTAGAAGTGTAAGTACACACAGCATAATAGCAGCAAAATAAAATAAAAAAATTAAGTAGAAAACATAGCTGTGTCAGGACAGTTTACAGTAAGTGTAACCTTGAAAAGCTGAATATGGTCTTTACGCATAACAATGAATAAATAAATAAGAAATGCTGTTTCTGAAGTATACAAGTAACAATGGCTGAAATGAGGTTTATTTAGAATAAATGAACTGTACACTGCAGACTGGATGCTTAACCATACCAAGTGAAGTGTATAATTCACAGACATAGTACTAAAATGTAATCTACTGTATATACTAGTACCATCCAGTGTGTAGAAGTCCATTAAAATATTATTTTTATATATTTAGTATATATTTAATATATTCAGTGAGTCAGCTGATGCTATTTTGGGCACATACCACTGTTGCACCTAAACTTGACAAACTGAAGATCATAACACTGCCTCATAAACTTGTACAGCCTACCCAAATGCACCCATCCCTCTGGATGGACTTCAGCCCAAATTACCTTTTTCCATCCCTCTAGAGACCAGTCTTCAAGCTTTCTAGCAAACTGAACCCTAGTGATAAGTAATTTTCTTAAGATTTCACTGCTGTTTAGAGCCACATCCTTTAGCTCTTGTTGCATTGCCTACATACAAATGTTGTCACTTCTGCTATTAAACATAATTTAACCAACAATTATGCAGTTACCTGTTTGCTTAGTTTAATGCCGGTGGTGACTATTTTGGCCAGGCAGTATATTTGACAATGCCACTGAAAAATGCCGAGTTTAATTGTTTCATTGTTGCTTCAAGTCAAGTTAAAAGTTCTGAAAAGTTATTTCCATGTTCTGTGTACGATTATACGTCTCTAGGAGCTACTGATTGAGGTGTACCGCAGCATCGGAGAGCCTGATAGTCTGTATGGCTGTGAAGGGGAGACGATGACTACTCCTCTGACAAGGTGCCAACTACTTTCATGTTATGCACTTTCTTTAATTAGCTAGGAAATCAACTGTACGCTTAGTTTCATTTAATCATCACAATCATACATGCCATGTTATTAAACCGACGTACAGGATCCGAACCTATGAACATGAGGCTATGTGGGGGAAGGCACTGACTTCATATGATCTCCACTCTACTCTTCCTGAAGTCACTCGACAAGTGGGAATTGTGGAGGTAAGATAGAAGACAGCTCGTGCACACTGATAGGGATTTAAATCTACAAAACAAAACTACATGTAACTACGGTACCTGAGAACTACACTGAGGTATTGTCTTTAACAAGTGAAAAATTTAGGCAAAGATATACTAATACTCCTGTGATCAGAAGTATAAACACCTACAAACTAGCTACAGTCGGTGTCTCTGGGTCTTGTCATAAGGGTCTGCAAAACTTTGGACTGAGCAGCATCCTTGCCACCTACATGAGGGGCTTGGAGAGTGAAGGGGTGGAATGGGGAGCTGAGCTGAGAGAGCTTCGCTTTCAGGCTGCTTGGAGGAATACACAGTGGGACTTGGATCTGTTAGAGAGGTACCGGCAGGGGGCATTAACATTGATTACTAAACTAATGCTTAATCAAATTTAAAATGTATTTTTATGTTGTCCTAATATATTTTATTTCTATCAGGACTGAGAAATCCAAACCTGGCTTCCACGAGTCTGTGTTCTGTGCCATGCAAACATTAATGGACAAGGAATTCTCCATATTTGATGAAACTCTTAAAAAATCAAGGTATGGTAGGCATTTTAATGCTGCTGTGGTGATGGGTAGTATACACCAATACATAGAAGATATACCTCTGTATTCTCTACAGTGTTGGAGAATACAGAGCTACAATGTCATTGCTGTATGATCTCCATTCCATTTATTCTCTTGTACTCAAACAAAAGTGAGGGGAAATATATACAGAACCACTTTATCTACTGCCCTACTCTAATTTAGTAGTACAATTCTTCATTTTGTGATTTGTCCATAATGTTCTTCATGTGCATGTGTCTTTCTACAGGGGTGCAGAGGTGGAAGAGCTGTGCAGAGGCAGTCTAGAGGCTGTGTCTTCTTTATATCCTGCCCTCAGGAATCTGCAAACCATCCAGGAACTGGAGAGCATTAAACTGCTCTTCTCTGGGTGAAGGCAGTACACAGACAGCAACAATACAAATGAAAGCCTGTAGATGTTACAAGCAGAGCTTAGATACAGTGAAAGTCTTGTCCCTTATGTTTGGTTTTAGATTGATGGAGATAAGAATTGTTATATACTTATGATTGACAGGCATTACACATTTTTTATTGACATGAACAAAAAATCTAAGTTAACCTATCTGAATTTTCTTTTTTCCTTTTGTCAGACCCTTTTCAGACATAACTTTGAAGGATGTTTGCAGCCAGTGGAAGCAGCACTCACAGCTCTTAGTAGACAGTGACTTTTCTTTAGTGGAGCCCATTCTTGCTGTCCGTTCTGTGGCCCAACAGACACTGATGTCCACGGTGAGAGACCCTGACAGCTCCCAGTACATAAGCTCCATGTTCAGTGACCACCTCATGGAACTCTGTCAACTTGCTCGGAAAGCTGGAAGCACACAGGTAGACCTTCAGGCTGCATTAGAGTTTTCTTGCGCATTAAATACAGAGAGAATATAAAACCAAGTATGCAAATAATTGTCATTTCTGTGTGTTTTATGTGCAGCTAGCAGAGCGGGCAGCATTTCAAATGAAGCAGCTCGGTTGTGGAGGGTCCTGGGCATCCAGTGTGTCATCATGGCAACTGGAGGAAGCCCAGGTTTTCTGGGCGAAGGGAGAGCAGGGTCTGGCCCTGGGCTTGCTTAGACGGATGACACACAACCTAGAGCAGAAGGTCAGACACACACATATATACTTATACCCCTCAAACAGACTTGAATCATGTATCTTTGATTTGTTAAAAATCTTAAAATATGTGACTTTCAAAAATAAAAGTTTTGCAGTGTAACAAATGAAAACTCAAGACTCAATTCAAAAGTTTGCAAAAATCACTTTTCATAACTACTGTTCCTTGGTTCAGGTGGACTTTAATCCTGCCCTAGTTCCAGTTTACACTGAATGCCTCAGGCTGTGTGGTAACTGGCTGGCTGAAACCTGTCTGGAAAGTCCTGGAGTTATTTTGGAGAAATACCTGGAGAGGGTGAGAAGAACTTAAAGTTACTCGACTACAGCAGAGACTGTTACAAGTACAGAAACTGGACTTAGCTTTGGTTAAATTGCTGCTGTTTGTCTGTAGATGCATGCATATACAGTACATGGGCAAAGTTTAATGACTTACATTTGGGGGAACATATGTCATATATAGAAATGTAAAAATCAGAAAATTCATCATGATTAACATACTTATAAAGTTAAATCCAAATGTGTATACCTGTTATTTTTTCAGATTTTTTTTCCATAAACCTCATTAATTTAAGCAATTGCATGGTCAGCTATATCCATTAGGGCCCCTTTTCATCTCCCTGTTTGCAACAACCCCCTGTGGAACGCACGGTGAACTGTGTTCACAAACAGTGATTTCTGCAGGTGTTCCTGAGCCCGTGCAGTGATTTCCAGCAGAGAATCATGTCTGTTTTTAATGCAATGCCCAAACATCACGAGCATCCAGTTTTGATCTTCGTGGTGAACCTCTGCCCATGTTAACACCTTTACAAAAATGCTCCTTTTACACTCATTCATGTTACTGACCTGTTGCCAGTTCACCTAATTGTTTGTCAAATGCTCCTGCAGTTATTTTTGATTTTCAACCTTGTCTTGCCCCTGTGCTAGCTCTTAGGAGATGTGGTGCCATCAAATTCAAAATGAGCTAATATTTTCCAGGAAATTGTAAATTGTCTTCAACATCTGATATGATGTTTATGTTCTATTGGGAATAAAATATGAGATTTGCAGATCAGTGTATTTTGTTTTGTTTTGTTACGTTTTATTCAAAGTCCCAGCCCAAGTTTGTAAGATGTTTCTCTGTGGAAATGCAACTAATTATATGTAACTAATACATTTAGTGTGCATTTAAAAAAAGGTTTTTAAAACATATTTCATCCCAGCTGTCACTAATCAGTGATTGATATAAACATACAGTTTGCTCGGGGGAAATTCTGAGTAATACAGCAGTGTATAAAGGTATCCAGTTATTCAGTCAAAATCTAATCTAAAGATATCCTCCGTCTTGTTTTTATGATTATTAGATTGAGTAGATAACAAGTATATCTTACTATGTTTATGGCTTTATTTTTCTATCTCTCCTGTGATGTTCTCTCAGGCTGTGGAGGTGATTGAGGATGAATCAGGAATGCCGGATCCTCGACTGCAGAGTCAGCGGACTGAGGCCTTCCTGTCTTTAGCCCGTTTTTCTGATGCTCAGTACCAGAGCATTGAGAAATATATGAACTCCTCAGAGTTTGAGAATAAGCAGGCTCTGCTGAAGAAGGCCAAGGAAGAAGTGGATTTGATAAAGGAGTGTAAAGTGACATCCAACAGGTTTTTATTCTAAGAACTTTTTTCTGAAATTTATTCAGAATTTATTAAAAGTAATTGAAAATGTGTTTTTCATTCTCATTACCCTCAGCATATAAATACAAAACCTATTCGACCTATTTTTAAAAAGTTAAAAATATTTTCATATATGAACATTTTTATCTCTGTTTGTGATGCGACAAGACACAGGTACAGTGTTGGTTCTACTTGTGCTTCACAGATACACAATAAAAGTAGCGAGAGAGCTTGAGCTGGATGAGAAGGCCATGTCGAACCTGCTGGCCGACAAACGGCGCTTCCTGTGTAAAGCAGTGGAGAATTACATTAAATGTCTGGAACAAGGTGAAGAGCATGACACGTGGGTGTTCCGTCTGGCTTCACTCTGGCTTGAGAATGCAGACGTTAAGGCTGTAAATGACATGATGAAGGTCCGTAAAACCTTATAATCTGATACTGAATTTGTTTTGGACACAGCCACTTTATAAAGTCTGTTACTCACCTCTGATCTTCCTTGTTTGTCATTTTCTGTTCCAGAAAGGTGTGAAGAAGATCCCCTCCTACAAGTTCCTGCCTCTCATGTATCAGCTGGCTGCTCGCATGGGCACCAAGATGGCCTCTGGTGTCACAGAGGATGTGGGATTCCATGATGTCCTTAACGAAGTAAAACATCTGAAACACCTTTTTGCTGATACACACAAACAGCATCTCCATGAAACAGATATAAAGACTTGTCCTCCTCACATGTTTTTGTACTGCAGTTGATCTGTCGTGCTTCTCTGGAGCATCCACACCACACCCTTTTTATCATCTTTGCCCTTGTGAACGCCAACAAAGATGAGGGCTTCTGCAGGACTCGGCTGTCAAGGACCGCTCCACGGCAGCCATCACCATTTGACCTGGTGGGTCTTTTTACTCACCTTCATTTATTACATATTGTACATTATTGTGCAATCAAATCACAGGTAGATTGCACCAAATTATTTCTATCCCTCTGGCGTACAATGAGCAGAATCTAAAGCTTAGCATACCCATGTGTCTGTCTTTGTTTTGCTTCTGGAGTATAACTAACAACCATTCAATATTTTCCCACCAAACATGATCTAATTATTCAGTTATCTTTTTATATACAGCTTCAAAATAAAAACCCTTCTGATAATTTTGTGAAAATTCAAATCTACCAAATCAATCAAACTCACAATTATTGCACAGAGACTTGGAATCGGAAAACAACCAGTATATTACAACATCCAGAAGAAAATGTAGTACAGGTTATAGAAAATATAAAGATAAAGCAGAATAAGCAGTATGATAAGAAATTTAATCTCAACACCTAGTCCAGTGTAATCAGTAAGGCATAATAATCTTAGCCTTAATCTTGTTTTTCTCACACAGGAGCGTTCAGATGTTGCTCGGAAGATCATTAGTGCAGTCAGGAAAAAGAGAGGTGAGATGATCCGAGGGATTGAGTGTCTCTGTGATGCCTACATCACTTTGGCTTATATGGATGCCAGCAAACACAAGACTGAGAAGAGTAAGTCTAATGGAGTATTTTACCACTGTGATAACCTTAAAACTTTATATTAGATATTTAAATGTTTCAATGTTTTCTTGCAGGGGCTATTCCCATTCCTGCTGATCAGCCCATTATGCAGATTAAAGACCTAAATGAGGTTGCTATTCCCACAGTGGAGATTAAGGTAAAATCTTTTGTTTTTGGCCTCAGTATCTTTCATCATTTGTGTTTAGAAGTTGTTTTTGCTGTTTCACTCTGAAAACCTCTCCGTTTACAGGTGAATATACATTGTGACTGATTAGTATAATTTAGACATGGTGGTAGAATGTGTGATGGATGAATCAGTGGAATAATTTGACATAACACCATTTCATAAATTGTACAAACAGGTGGATCCCTCTGGTTGCTATGACAACGTGGTGACTGTAAGGTCCTTCCTGCCCCAGTATCACCTGGCGGGGGGTGTCAACCTGCCCAAGATCATCGACTGCGTCGGCTCTGACGGCAAAAGTAGGAGGCAGCTGGTCAAAGTGAGTGTGACTTAAAAGTATTCAGTGTCTTATTGAGATAAGAGTCATGTATGCCACACACATGTTCAAAGGCATTTCTTCTCATACAATTGAACAAAGTCTGTTTAAAGCTCCTCATTTGTGATCAAAGTGATGTGCAAACACAAACCTCAGTTCTTTTCCACTTCACTTTGCTGTTGGTAATGATTAATTCTGTCGTCAAGGTTAGTTAAATTGCCGATGTGTATTCACACCTTTGTACAAAGGAATTTGTTTTGGGTGTGTTCATACATATTTGTGTTTTGGGAACACTAGTCAACCTCTTAAGGGCTAATTATTTACTATAAGGCCTTCATGCGAAGTCACAATGACATAAGGTTTTCTCATCTGTTACTGAAGTAAATTCTGTTTATACATAAATAGGTACAGTTTAAATGTGGTACATTGGTTTTAATGGCAACTACTGTATTGCATTTGTAGTACGTACTGAGGATTACTTTTCAGTAACTGACAACAATTTCTGTACATATTCTCCATTTTATGCCATATTTTGAATTTTGTACTGTTTTCCAGCTGCACAATTCTGAAAATGTAGAATTAATAATGGAACTGTTCGTCTAAAGTATTTGAGTAATTATACTGTATGTTTTTGTTGTATGTTGTCAACAGGGTCAGGATGACTTGCGTCAGGATGCAGTCATGCAGCAGGTCTTCAGCATGTGCTCGATGCTGCTGCAGCGAAACACAGACACTCGCAAGAGAAAACTCAACATCAGACGATACAAGGTTTTAAACTACTGCTCATTTTCCCCTGATTATTTTACAGTTTCTCTGTAATATAAAAACAGAATTAAAGCTCCTCTGTCCCCACAGCTGCTGAAAACACCTTGTACATTTGTAACAGGACTTGAGCTTTTCTTCTGTCTGTGTTGTACTTTCTCTCAGGTGGTGCCATTCTCGCAGCGTAGTGGTGTGTTAGAGTGGTGCTCTGGTACCGTTCCCATTGGGGAGTTTTTGGTGGATCCCAATAAAGGAGCCCACAAACGCTTCCAGCCTCAGGACTGGACCAACCTCGCCTGTCGCAAGAAGATGATGGTATAGGTTGAATGGACAAAAGTCATGGTGAAAAAAAGAAGTAAACCTGCTGTATTAATTTGGTGTTGTACTGTCACTGTAGGAGGCTCAAAGGCTCGCCTTTGATGAGAAGCTACAGGTGTACTGCGAGGTGTGCAAGAATTTCAGGCCAGTCTTCAGGTATTTCTGCATGGAGCGATTCCTGGACCCTGCTGTATGGATGGAGAAACGTCTGGCTTATACTCGCAGTGTCGCCACCTCCTCTATAGGTAGGTAGTGAATATAGTATTTCATTTTCAACAACACAACATTACGTTTCATTTGGTATATGTGAGTTTTTCCATGTACAATTTGGCATTCATGCAAAGTGAATTCTTGACCATTGATTCTGTTTTGTGCCATAGTTGGCTACATTGTAGGTCTCGGTGACAGACACATCCAGAACATCCTGGTTGATGAGCAGACTGCCGAACTGGTGCACATTGATTTAGGTATGCATATTTTTGTCAGTTTGACATAGCGCATGCAAACAGAAACGTTCAGTGATATCAAACACCATGACTGAATGTTTCACTTGACCACCTTCAGCTTTGATTACAGCATGGATTCATTGTTACATAAATTTGTTAAGTGCATGCTCTCTGTTTGCTCTCTGTATAGTCTTGAGGTTTTAGCCTTGAATTTTGAAGCACCTAAAGATAATCTTGGATTATGATTGGCACTATACAAAAACAACTGAATTGAATTGAATTTAATTATGCAGTGTCATAACTCTTAGGTTCAGTTCTTTTTTTGTTAAGCTCATGTGTTGATGAATGAATGAATGAAACTTTATTTATAGAGCACTATACAACAACAACAAAGCTGACCAAAGTGCTGTACAATGGATAGTCTGAGTGCTGTGTAAATTCCTCTCTGGTACTTCCCAAAGACTCTCAGTAGGTTTAAGGTCTGAATTTTATGATGGTCATTCTGTGTGTAAAATTGATCTTTCACTGTCTGAGACCCATCAATCCTGGAAATGTCATCATGCAGTGCGCTTGTGCCTAGCTATGAAGGAAAAAATACTTGGAAAAAAAGAAATGAGAAGTTCCCCAAAATATAGACTTACACATGACAATTTTATGGTGCTTTTTCAAGTGTCTACACCCCAGAGCAGACATGAACACACCCATGCCATTGCAAAACTCTGTGGGAGAGTTCCAGGGAAAAAAATAACCAAAGCAAATTGCTTCCTTGTTTGTCTTGTGAATGTGAGTCTGAGTTCCTTCCGCCCCAATGAGCTGAGTGTTGGTCTGATTGGTTGGATATGTAAATTCAGCGCTGTTATTGACAGGAGATGGAAACACTCTTCACTACACAATTGGCTCCAACAGAGAAAAATCTTATTGAAACAAGAAAAATGGACATTTCAGGCAGAGAAGAGTGTCAGAAATGAGGACTGAGAGGGATTATTAATGAATGAGCTTGAATATTCATTAAGGTGATTTTAAGAATAAAAGTTACAGTTCACCGTTTAAATTGAGGAGCTGACTTCTTAGTCCCTGCTGAGGCCGATAGGGGGCTATAGAAACAGTCACTGTCTGTCTGTCCTGACATTTCTACTTGTACCTCTGCAACCCCTAGGCCCAGAGTGACCAAACTTTACCTTTGGGTACATCTCTTGGGGGGAAGGGGTTCCATGGTAACCTTGACAAATTAGCATATTTAATTAGGTCACAGTGTCATTTGGTGACCCATCCACCTTTTAGGCCTCTAGAGACCCAACCTGTCGAGCTAGGGCTCTGAAATTTTATATGTATCTACTAGGCGCATTGGGGCAACCTCCAGTATACCACATGACCTGATCTTGACTGTGTCCTTGACGATCAGCAGGGTCTGAAAGTGAATTTGTGAATTTTTCTTTGATGTACATTTTTTGTAAATTATAAAGCCCTTCTGCGGGGCATTTACTAATTCACGGCTTTCTTGTTTAGATGGGCACTGTATGCATAAATATCTGAAAGTTTTTGTGTAATTTAGTTTATTATAAGTATCCCTATTAGCTGTAACAAATACAGTGGTGCCTCAGATAACGATGATAATCCGTTCCGGCGTCACAGCCTTTATCCGAATCTGTTGTTATCCGATGTGACTTTTTCCATAAAAATACATGTAAAATCAATTAATCCGTTCTGGACCCACGACAAACTCC
>JAQQAE010017353.1:0-11497 GCA_029823295.1 Pseudamia nigra
ACTTGTGCAACCTCATTATCTCAGTTGTTTATTTTTACTTCACCTCCCTGAAAGATTTCAGTTTGTTTTTCAATTGCTTTGTAAAGGTTATAGGTCACATTAAAGGTGGAAAAAGTTGTGAAATTATTTATGTTGGTGTCATTTTTTTACATCATAAAAACCTGGCATTTGAACAGGGGTGTGTAGCCTTTTTATATCTACTGTATATGTGGACTTGGTACAGTGAAACACACTATATTCCCTAAATTCGTACAGAAAAGTGTGTAGCATTTTAGTTAGCATGCTTCTATGTGTATAGCAGTAGCATGCTAGTAGCTGGTAGAGTGATTGGACATCATTATAGATTGATCAAATTTGTGTTTTTCACTAAATCTACTGTGTTCTATTGTAGACAGGCAACATTTATGAAATGTACATGGGACCTGAGGGGAATTTAGACACTTGTTTATTTATGACATTTTTATTTCTAGCTTGCTTTCTGCCATAATTTACATTACAGACAAGCAACTATTTGTTTTCCCACAAAAATGGCATGGCCTTTTATGCTGCCCTCATGTATATTCTGTGTTCCAGTTGTATTCAAATGTTGGAATTTCCAAGTTCCTGAAGTCAGGATTCCAACTCAGAAAATCTGAGCAACCCCATTAACCCCGACTTTACAATGCAATGTGGCTGCCACTCACAACAAATGAATGAACGCTGCAAATTTTAATTTGGTAATTCAGTCACACACATACTACTTATTAAGTTTTAATCCATTGCATGTTACAGCTGTTTATACTTGAAATGAGCCAGCTTTCCAGCAGGCATCAATGTTTTTCTGACTTTGCAGCTGGATCGCAATCAGCTCAGGGTTTACATCATGCCCGGTTCCAACCTCTGACTTCCAAGGCAAATGGAACCCAGTACTCCCATGTTTAGGACAGTGTCATAGACCAAGTGTATGTATATTATTTTGTCAGCTGAATTATTTTTGGCAATTCTAGCTCTAAATGGGGCGACATGGTGGTACAGTGGGTAGCACTCGTGCCAGCTACAAGGTCCTGGGTTCTATCCCAAAGCCGGGCGGCAGGGCCCCTCTGCGTGGAGTTTGCATGCTCTCCCCATGTCTAGTGGGCTCTCTCCAGGCACTCCGGCTTCCTCCCACAACCAAAAACATGTACTAGGTGAATTGGCTACTCTAAATTGTCCATAGTTTGTGGATGTGAATGATTGTCTGTCTGAATGAATGTTTGATGGTGGTCAGAGAGACCATTGGTGCAAATTGGCTGCCACATTTCTGTCAGTCCGCCCCAGGGCCACTGTGGCTACAAATGTAGCTTACCACCACCAGAAGTGAATGTGGAGTGAATGAATAACAGATTCATTGTCAGTGCATTGAAAAGTGCTATATAAATACAATCTATTATTATTATTATTATTATTATTATTATTAGTAGTAGTAGTAGTAGTAGTAGTAGTAGTAGTAGTAGTAGTATTATGATTCTCAAAAGTGAGTGTTTGAGCAGTTTGTTCTTACGTTTGAGGCAGCAGTGGCCGTGGCAGTGGCAGGCAGCCCCAGCGTGATGTTGGGCAGGGATGGTGAGGTGTAGAGGGACAGCTGGTTAACGGAGCCCCGCTCGGCACCGCTGCACAGCCTCTGGGCCAGAGATGCCTGAGAAATAAACATTTACATCAGTTGACTGTTTCCACCAAGAAAAAGTCAAACTATTGCCACATCTGCCCACTACTTGTGGTTCCTAGAATCTCTAGAACTTGATGGGAGGCAGAGCCTTCAGTTACCAAGCTCCTCTCCTGTGGAATCAACTTCCAATATGGGTGTGGGATGCAGACACACTCTGTACCTTTAAAACTAGGCTTAAAACTTTCCTTTTTGACAAAGCATATAGTTAAGTCTAGGTCAGGAAAACCCTTAATCATCCCTTAGTTCTGCTGCATAGTCCTAGGTTGCGAGGGGACTGTGACGCACTGAGCTTTGCTTTCGAACTCTCTTGTTATCTCCCTTTTAACTCTGCCTATACCTCTCTCTATAAACCCTCCCCTTCCTCTCTCACTCTCCCACCATGTCTCCTCTTCTCCCTCTCCCTCCTTCTTCTCTTCTCTCTCCATCCTCCTCATCTCTCACCTCTCCAGTCACCTGTCATTGTCTTATTTTCTATCTTTCAATACAGTGATACTAACTTGCGTCTTTCCTGTAGTTTTGTGCTTCTTCCCTCTGCCCTAGGTGTCTAGGTCGCTAGGTCTCCTGATGTCCTTGCTGTGCGTTTGCTGGTTCTGGACCGGTCTAGTATCTGTGGACGTCACCCAGTGTCTGTGTTGTTTGTTGTCCTATCGCTACTCTTTTCTTTTGTCTCTTCTCTGTCCACTAACCCCAACCGGTGGAGGCAGATGGCCGCCTCCCCTGAGCCACTGGTTCTGCTGGAGGTTTTTCTCTTCTGTTAAAAGAAGTTATCCCACCCCCGTCGCCTTTGGCTTGCTCACGGTGGTTCTGTTGGGTTTACTCTCTGTATAGTCATGAGGTGTCCACCTCGAATTGTGAAGCGCCTAGAGCGCCTAGAGAAAATCGACGATTATGATTGCCGCTATACAAATAAAATTGAATTGAATTGCAGCTGTGTCATAAAGACTAAAACCTCACATTCTGTGGGGTCATTTCATATGTATGGAATCATGCATAACATGCCAAATATGTACGCAAATTTCCACTGTTTCAAATTGTATTTTCAATGATATACAAAGAAAATAAAAGGTGCAAACTGATATTTGACAATTTTTTTCAATTTATTGAAAATTTTAATGGATATTGATGGAAATGTGTCAAAAATATAAAACAGTAAAGCTCAAATGAAGTAAAATCTATTTGCATGTGTGTATTCCCATGCTCTAATAACTGTTCCTAAGCTAATAGCCCCAGGAGAAATTAAAATTCAAAAATAGTTTCACTGTGTCCATCCTTTGGTGTAGGGTCATCTGTCTTCAGATTTTTTGTCATTTTACAGTGCATTTAAAACATAGTTGTAAGTACATATAACATGATAATCTTGCCATTGTATAGGTGCAAGACAAGAGCAACAATTATTCAATTAATCAAGAAATATTGACATTATCAATAATGAGCTTGATTCACTTCTTAAGGAAGAAAAAGTCTTAATTTCTCTATTTTTTCAGATATCTGTGTCTTTACTTCTGTATGGCAGACATTTGAGCATCATTTTGGACTTTGGAAAACATGTTTTCACCCTTTTATGACATTTAAGATACCAACTAATGAACTGAATAATCAAGAATATCATCAACAGATTAATTTGCAATGCAAATAATCTTCAGTTGTAGCCCTCACCAACAAACACCAACATCAAATCTGATTTTATGGTACATGGAAACCAAAAAATGACCTAAAATAATATAAGACAATAAAACAGTAAATAAATAACAGAGAATGACATTAAATAGTTTTTTTTTTCCTATATTGCATACTGTCACTTTGCACAATTGACACAAGAAGACGAAACAGTGCCGGTGCCCTTTCAGATAAAATGAATAAAATATAAAATGGCCCCAGCCACTCTCCTCCTCCACACTGCTGGAGTGGCCCTAATGGCTGCCACAAATAGCACCAGCTCCTCCAACCTTCCTCCTCCTCCTCCTCGAGACCAGCACCTGAAGATCCCTCACTTACAGCCTTTGTGTTGAGAAGAAGCTGCAACAAACTAATCACACCTAATGCACCTTTAAACCAGGGCTCATTTTGACATTTTGATTTGAGTCGACTGGCCTGGTTATCAAAGGAAAGCGCACAGGCTCAAATATACAAACTTAAATAAAAAAGTGTTACTATCTCCATGCTGTCACCAGAAGTCTTGTTTTTTTCACCAATTTGTGAAATGACATTGAAAATGAACAAAACAGTAAAAAAAAAAAAAGAACAAAATCGACCTGAATTTATCATGAATGCCACATTTATAACCGGCGAATGAATAATAAGCACAAACTAACATAATGAAGAAAAAATTAATGAAAAAATGCAAAACATTTATCAGCAAAAATCAACTAAATGAACAGAAATGACAAAAAATAGCAAAATAATCAACCAAACACTGATGACACAAATGTAAACTAGTAAAAACAAAAACGAAATATTGACAGAATAATAAAATAGCAAAAAATAACTCGTAGTTGCCATATAATGACCAAAAATGATCAAAAATAGCAAAATAATCAACAAAATAAACATAAATTAACAAAATAATGAACAAAATATTAGTAAAATGAACAATATTTCCAAAATAATTAATAAAATAAACATAAATTATTAAAAATAATCAGAAAAATCAATCAAATGAACAGAACTACCCAAGTAAGCAACAAAATAAACATAAATTACCAAAATAATCAAGAAAATATCAATAAAATGCACAAAATTACCAACATAATTGAGAAAGTAAACATACATTTGTAAAATAGTCAACAAAATATCAATAAAATGAACAGAACTACTAAAGAAAGCAGCAAAATAAGGAAGAAAATGAACAAAATCAAGAGAACTGAACCTTTACATCACCCTAAATCCTCTGAGCATGAACCTTTAAATGGTGTTTTTGTGATTCTATAATTGCACCAGTTCATATTATGCTCATGACTGCAATCAACTGAGCAGCCCTAGTTTAAACCAATGCTTTAAAAAAGCAAAGTGACAGCAAACAGCTGCATGATGTGTTGATAATGAGTGTCTTTGTGCACTGATAGACTCATCTGCTGCCTCAAAGTGACATGTGTGTGGGTTTACCTCAGTGCTGCTGGAGACTGACACAGCGATGCCGTTCTCGTTGGGGATGTTGTTGGAGCTGTTATTCGGGGAGCTCGGGCCTGAGCCGGGGGCGCTGCTACACGCCGAGTCTGAAACACAAGCAACCGAATTTAACACAAACCCTGACAGCGAGCGCCAGCCGCCCACGTTTGTACCGACTTAACGGCGGTGTTTGTGTGCATTCCTCACCTGCCATGTCGAGGGAACGTTTCTTGGCGGTGGTGATGGGACTGTCTCGGCGACGCAGCAATGGGCTGCTCCGCCTCTCGCTCACCTTCTGTTTGAGCCGCGAACGAAGCTTCAGGTTTGGCTCCGAGGCTGAAATGAAGTCAGTGGAGTCATGACTCATTCATTTTAGATTATAAACACAAGTCATAAGAAAACAAAATACCACTGAAGTTTGTCTTTGAACACAAGGAGATGAATATGAAGTCTGTTTATACCACAGCTGACGTCAACTTGCCCTGAATTCAGTACTTTTACCTGCAACTTACAAAATCATAAAGGTCAAATCCCACTGAATTCAGTCAAATGTCTCCTAACTTTTGAGTCCAAATAAGAAACACTCCACAAAAACACCCTATAATGTGCAAAAACAAATGGAACAAAGTCATACCAGGGATAAAATGTACACAAATAATACACTTAATACAATGAGGACAATTTGATATCATGTACTGCACCTAATTCAATCATTACATGCTGTAACTTGCAATGTTCAAAATGAAAAACAAACTCAATCAACGCCACACGGAGACAGAAAATCTTCAGCATGAATGAATACCAAAAATAAAACCACTGACTGTAACGCATGCTGCAAGTTCTCATAGTTTTTGGATGTTCAGGACCAATTTCTAGAGAATGGTCTGAGAATATACACACTAATGTAGAAAATGGAGAAAAAAATTATAACTACAAGAGTATTTAAAGTAGAGCTGTGAGATTTATAAGGAAAGTGAGATGAACTGGGAGACGTTTCATGGTATGTTGCAAACCAGTTCTAATTCTCAATTGTGACACATTTAAGCCCTGTTCATCCATTAACATCCATCCATCCATTTTCTACCCCTTAATCCTAACATGTGATTCAAAAACATCTCGAACAATTAAGGGTTGTTTTGTCAGCATGTAGTGCTTTTTTAAACAATAACTACATCTCGGCACACCTGGGTCTTTTCACGTGTCACTTCTTCTTGTTGCCACCTAGACAAGGTCAAAGCTCCTGTCATTAGTCAGAAATGACTGTCAAGGTTATTTCACACATAGATGTAAATTTCAGGGGAGATTATTAGTGGCTTTGTAAATGGCTTTAGAGCTAGATAAAAAAAAAAGTTTTGTTCATATTTTTGGTTCATTTTTGACCACTTCCCTTGAGCATTTTGTTCCTTTCGGGAATAATTCTGTTCCTTTGTTGTTCTTTTTCTTGATAATTTTCCTCATTTTCTGTTAAATTTGTGGATTATTTTGCACAGTAATTCATTGTTTATTTTGAAAACAAAATAAGTTCAGCCTTCACTCTAAAACAGATGATTGTGCTTTATATTGAAAGAGCAAAATACAAAAATGGTAGGCATGTGGAATCATTAACAGTAGACCTGTAGATATTATCTTCATTTGTCGTAAATTTCTGGTTCCATTAATTACTTTGTTGCTTATTTGCCTCATATTTGTGTTGCACTTTTTGTTCAGTTTTGTTCATTTGCTTGATTATTTTGTAGATTTAATCATTCCCAGCACATGGTGATGACTTAAAAATGCACCCAAACACAGAAAATCAAGTTTTCAAACCTCAAAATTCCCAGGAGGATCCAGAAATGCCCATCTAAACACGCCCCCTTAGTGTTCAAATGAATCCTACGGCCCTGTCTAAGTGTGTGTTTTTGTGTTTCTCGCCAAATCCTGGTCAGACTTCGCTGTCTCGTCTCTCTGATGTTAAACAGATAAAGAGTTTGGACAAATCGATGCAGAGGGTGGGAGAGTTACCTGAGCTCCAGTCTCACAGGCTTTCAGCTCAAACATCGATTTGTCACGGAGCACCTTCCACAAAGCTACTCTGTTCAGAAACCTGGAGGAACTGTTTATCTCCAGCACATCCTCTTATTTAGGGGCTTTCTGAACAAACCACATTATGATCCGTTTTCACAAACACATTGTGGCTAAAAAGCAATTAGCTCCAATTTGGGAGCTGTGTCTAATTGTAAAAAGGCCTTTTGTGAGCTCAGACAGGCTGAAGGGAACGGCATGTCACCTTCCCTGCAGCCATGGACACTAATGTGCTGTTTCCTTTGCCCAGCCAATCAGGAGCCTCAGATAATTTTACTATTCACTGTCCGAATGCAATCATCAATGGAAGACTAGGTCCAAATTTGGTAAACCACTTGGTGTGATTGTAACAGTTTTATCCACTTCTGCTCAAAATATTTACTGCTGGAAGACTGAATTAGGGCATGACAAGGCTGAATAATCTGCAGTATGCTCCCAACGTTAACCAAATTACCAGGTAAGTACATTTATGTGGATTTATAAAGACTGCAGCTGTACACATAAAAAGCGTTGCCCATGGTTTTAAGCTTGCCAGAGGTACAGTTTCATGCAAAAACACCCAAACTGAGCTTGGTCAAATAATCTGACAGATCCAAAAAAAAAAAAACAAAAAACAAAAAACAAAAACACCTGAAACATTTATCTCCTGAACCAAATCAAACGTCAGACACTGTTTCAATGGGCATTATCCTGATAAATAAACCACGTATGTTAAGTTTAAACAACTATATTTATGCAAGCAAAAGTCTATATCTGCATTTTATTTTTTAAAAGTTATAACTTATAGTTGTAGGTTTGTGTACATGTATATCCCATTGCTCCCTTGATATGGCTGCAGCCACACTATCTTAATGACACTATATGCTTACATTGTGTTTCCATAATGGCCATGCTGAGGTGGGCCTACACCAGCACTGAAAAAGCAATGAGCTGATGCTAAAACAAAGCCAAATAGAGTTAAATTGAATCAAGGCAAGCTAGAATCAACAGAAACAGTACTCAAGTAAAAGTATTGTTACTTTATAATTGTTGTGGCTCAAGTAGAAGTACTCATAAACACATGTACTTGAGTAAAATTAAAAAAACTATTCAAGTAATGAGTAATTTCATGGAATTGAAATTATTTCAGCATGAAATGTGTTCAAACAAAAAAATGTTGTTTATTTTTGGTTTATTTCCTTTATTATGATTATTGTATTGCTCGTTTTGTTGACTTTTGTTAAGTTTTGTTGCTTATTTTGTACATTATTTAACTTGTTGGATTATTTTGCATAATTTTTTTTAACAATATCACTGCTCAATTTATTCACTTTTACCTGTTTTCGAAGATTCTTTGGTTTTTGTTCCTTATCTTGTTCATTTTTGTGATTATTTTTGTAAATTTTAGCTCATTTTGCTGCTTAGTTTATTAATTTTGATAATTTACTTTATTGCTTAACAATTTTTTTTATTTATTTGATCATTTTGTTCATTTTTGCTTACTTTCATTATTATTTTGTTGATTTAATCATTCCCAGCACATAGTGTTGCCTTAAAAATTTACCCAAACATAGAAAATGAAGCCAGCCATTTTTCAGCCTTTTTCCCCTTCTCCTCATTGAGGTGGAGCAAAGTATGACTCAGTAAAAGTAAATTTTTTCATCACAAACATAACCAAGTATGAGTTAAAAAGTAATCTGTAAATCAGCTACGGTACTCTCAGAAGTACATTTTATGGGGAAAACTACTCAAGTACATGTAAAGGGTAAATGTACTTGAGTACCACCCACCTCTGCTCTTAATTGTCCACACATATAGGTAGACAGACATTGTTTACGCACATTTACGTCAAACAAGACATGTGTTGGCTTATAAAGTCAGCTAATATCAAAAACCAGTGGGCTTCCAGCACAAAACAGACCGCCATGAAAACTTCATCATGTACAAATAATGTCTGAATTTTCCACGGTGTACCTTTAACACAAGCCATTTTTAAAACTCATTTTTGTTCTGCGCAGTTAGATTTTAAAGTACAACGAGGCCCTTATAATAAGCACTTTTTACATTTTGTTCTTTTATCCATTCAGTATCCATTTGTAGATATTTTCGCTTCATGCAAGGCATTTTGGTTGTACTCATTACTCTTCTGCATTGGCCTCATTTTGATGTGAACCAGGTCATGTGACTGTATACTACTATCGAAAACAGCATGTAGACTATAGTACATGTACATAAGCAGTATATAGTGTGCACAGCCTGAGAGTACTGCAACTTTCTGGAGCATACAGTAAATCCCTGACAGATCCTTTCTGGAAACTCATCAAAATGAACTTGCTCCCATTCACAGTGTCAGGTAAAAATAAATGTGAGGAAAAAATCGAAGTGCGAACTATGAAGTGTGAAGGTACAGTGGCACAAAGTGGGAGGGAGACGCTGGTCCAGATGGAGTCACACCAGTCAGTGTCGAGAAGCCAATTTGCAACAAATCCGATAAAAGATTTCCCAGGCTTCCCGTCCCTGGGTGTAACAGATTTGACTTGCAGATTTTTGGACACAATGAAAGTTAAGTATTATGCAAAATGCCCCCAGAAATCTAGGTCAACACCATCTGACTGACAGGTCCACAGCTGAGTTAATAAGAGACATAGATCATGGTCTGATGAGGAGTATTTAATGTAAAAAAAGATGAGAACCGATTCTTTGTTTAAATTTCACTTGTCAATAAAGAAATGTTGAAAATGATTTCCCTACTGTAATATTAAAAAATTATACTTCAGCCTTTCACCGGAAGAATGTTGGACATGATTGAAGTTGGATATACAGGAATGATGGTTGTCTGATAATGAGGAAAATTAGGCACTTGTAATTAGTCGGTCAAAGTGGGAAAATTAGATGACTTTTGTTCTTTCATTAGGAAAGTGAGAATGAATCTTAAAAGGAGAACGAACCAGCGTGATATCAACTTAATAATAAGAACTAAGGTACAATCAAAACCAAGTGGAATCAATGACAAAAAATTAGATAATGATTATGTAAATTCTTTTGTCTTTAGGTTATGTTTGGTTTACAAGCTCAGCTAGTGTACTTCCAAAATATTCCAATGTTTGGTTATTTTACCAATTACTATAAATTCTATTTTACACATTTAATAGATACGTAAACGGTTCAGTTGAAATCGTCAAGGCTCCTTGACTTAGGGTGTTTTTGCATTGCTCTTAAAGCCTTTAACATCTTCACTAGATAATAAGTATTTAGTCTTTAATGTCTTTACTTTCAATTCCACAAATGGCATGTTTTTAGAGAGTGATTTGATTCCTTTTAGACTTTTATTCAGTGAAGGATATACAGTATAGAATCAAATATCAGATTACAGAGTTGTTTCAATCAACTTCTTGTTATCATCTGTCAGTGCTAAGAGCTTTTTACACCGTGACCTAAAAAAATTTCAATTTCACCTGAACTGAATTTGCTGGTGTGAAGCTTGCTCTGGACCACATTATGAATCAAACAGCTAATTTTTGGTCCAAGCAAACGAGGCTGTCTTGGGTCAGATGCAACAGAATCATGGTTCGGATGGGTCAGAGCAGTGATAGAAAACTACACATGCTTTAAATGACAAAAATCTTTGACTTTCAGTTGTGAAAATGGCCAAAGACACAAAACAGATCAAGTTGGGTTGATTCATGCCTGCTGACGAACTATAGTCGTCAATATAGGCAGAAGTTTGCCCCATTCATGCTTTGAGGGAAAATAAATGCTGAAAAATATAGTAACATTGAGATCAGTTGCAGATTATTTTTTATGCATTTACGGTATTTGACTCAGACGTTCTGTTCAACCATCATCTAGTTTCTAATAGTCAACATACAGTACAGTAGTTATGTCTTGACATTGACAGGTGACTTTATCATTATTAGATGAACCTCTGAAAGTCCACTAGTTGACCTCTAGCAGCTCAGTCAGGTTGACTTCAAAACACTGTCAGTAATGACTTAAATGTGGTTCAGCAGGACATCATTAAAATGTAACAATTATTACCTAAGTGTCATTTTCACTTTGCAAAACTAATGACCTAATTTCACTACATGACTTCAGTTAATATTACAGGTTCATACTTACTAATTGGTGATTGTGCAAAGCAGTATAAAAGACATACAAACGTATGAAGGGAGCATGTCCCATCATACATGATATCAATGCACAAAGTGAGTTTTGTTAAAGCAGGCTTCACAGCAGAAGTGAAAGGCTGTGTATTCAGTGAGTGACATCCAGTATTCAGTCAGTCGCATGCTGCTTTGTATTCATGTCCTGGTAGCACAGTCTCGTTATCAAGCGAAGCCACACATTGTACTGAACCAGTCTGATGTGTGCTATTGTGGCCCATGTGAAGGATGGGGTGCCCCAATTACGCTTCAAATAGACAAACACAGCAGGCTTTGCCATGCCATTAAAGCAGGGCACAAAGAGTCACAAGGTCCCAAATTTTCCCACCCCGTCTTTCTGAGGTACAGGATGTCTGTACCTCAGAAAGACGTACAGTACAGTAGTCACTCGCTATATCGTGGTTCACCTTTCGCGGCCTCGCTGTTTCGCAGATTTTTTTAGTGCAATTTTCATGTATTTTTTATACAGCGTATGAACGCGCATTGTGTTCTGTGTCCTGATTGG
>JAQQAE010017354.1:0-11497 GCA_029823295.1 Pseudamia nigra
GCCACCACATGAGTGGGGGGATAAACAACATTCATAGTGGTTGGTTCGTTTGCAAAAACGCTGGTGTGAATGTGAACCAAACTAGTTGAGAATTGCAACATTGTAACAACTTGTGGGTCCAATCAAACCACTGTACCGGACTAACAAGTGTGAAAGCAGCCTGAATGACCCCTGCATGAATTGACTTCAAACTGGAGCACTAGTCTGGTTACCTGGTCTTATCATACTTCTATAAGTGGAACGGGAGTTTCAGATCAAAGATGTACAACAGACAAATCTGAAGCAACTGTGTGGTCCCCATCATGTGATTATGAGCTGAGATCTCTGAGGAATGTTTCTAGTACCTACTGAATCATTGGCACCAAGAATTAAGGTAAAAGTGTATCCAACCCAGTACTAGTAAGGGGTACCTAATTAAGAGTCCAGTGAGT
Organism: Pseudamia nigra; assembly: GCA_029823295.1. Classification (NCBI taxonomy): domain Eukaryota; kingdom Metazoa; phylum Chordata; class Actinopteri; order Kurtiformes; family Apogonidae; genus Pseudamia; species Pseudamia nigra. The sequence continues at coordinate 432 of JAQQAE010017354.1, forward strand.
GCATGCTGCCCTTACCTGATCTTTCAAGTGTATTGTGAATGCAACTGAAAACATTGCATATCTGTTGCACAAAAACACTAAAAAAATAATTTTCAGAAGGCTTCAGACAGGAACTAAAAGTGCTGTTCTGGAGCATTAACAAACAACTTTAACTTATAATTAGTACATTTTTTAGGCCACACTATTATATAATGACAAAAGTCTGCTCTCATACATTCTAATTGGGCTACAAAGTTTGAATTAGTGCTCGTTTCCATGTGGGGTTCTTGTTTTTGTTTAATTACAGTAACCTATTATTTAATCCAACTGTATAAAACTTTAACCAATCAAATTTAAACATTTAAGGTCGAACGTTCAGATGAGGACTGCAGTTTGAAAAGGACCCTCAAGCACAACTGGAACTAAATTATCAGATTATGAAACACAAAATACAATTCCCAGGAATGTCTGTGAAGATTCTCAGTCATCCAGGTCATAGTATTTGGTTGAAAATTGGTTTTCAACCAAATTTCCAGTCCAGTTGATGGAAGAAAAACCTCACGCCTTGAATTCCCAGGAATGTTATGATTTAAGATAAGGCACCCGTTTAGTTTGACAATACAGACCTGTATGTGATGAACTTTGTCTCCTTTAAAAGCGTTCTGAAGTCAGCTTTGGCAGTGATGTATTTGTCTTTGATGTAGTCTTCAAATTCCCGTTGTCTTTTCTGCAAAGACAGTAAAACATATCAGGAAGAAGAACTGACATAGTGCATCTGACCATTTGCAGTAAAATGCACACAGAGAATTACTCGGTCACCTTCTGGGTTAACTCAGCACAGATTTGGATTATCAGATAAATGCGCTTCGGCTCAAATTACTCACTATATATTCTATTAGACAAAAAAAAAAAATCAATATAGATAAGCGGTGTATGAAGAACCATATATGGTCTACTTTAAACCCATTTAAAAACAGTTCTGAAATGTACAGGGCCAGTATCCCTAAACATTCCTAGATTCCAAGAGAATTCTTACAATTATAGGCATGGTTTGTGAATTTCCCATTTAACTTGGATAAGTGATTCAAAGCATCTTAACCCTTAAAAGAGTTCCTAAGGTAACAAACTGTTAAGAGTAGTGAGGAGGACTTTATGAGGCTTAAGAGTTTCTCAAATGATTAATGCAAACTAACACAAAGATTTAATCTGGCAGTGATAATAAATCTTTTTTTTAATTTAAAAAGATCAAAGAAATAAAATAGTTTGTCTTTCTGAACAAACACAACTAAATCGCATCAGGTCGTTGCAAAATAAGGAACATAGTTGTATAAATCACTGCTATCATTAAGTCTATTCCTCCTGCTTTTTAAAATTCTATAAATCAAGGTTTTAACTGACAGGCTTCTGCACTTGTAAAACTATAAACTAAACTCCTGTCATTGTCCAAACTCAAAAGAAAATATTAATGAAGATTTCAAAACTGTGATTATGCTGACAAATAAAGTCTACGTTTTAAATGTTCCATGTTACATTTCAAGTGGAGAGAATCAACAGATGCAGAAATACTGACGTGCTGTCTTCAATGTCTCAGATTAGTTCAGCTAATTCTCTGCTGATCCATCCATCCATTTTATGATTCTCCCCCCATTTTCACTTGAAAGTCTATTTTTCAACATGTATGATCAATCACAGCTTTCCAAATCACATGTCATACATAGATGAGGTCAACTCTGCTTCCTCACTGAGATACAGATTTTAGATCAGTAGTTGCTCAGAGTTACTCTAGACCTTTCCTAAATCACTCCTAAGCTAAATGTTTTTAGTCTACGTTAAGGGATACGGGCCCAGATGTTTACGGTGATAAAGCTGACTGAAAGAGGGCGAAGGTAACTATACTGAGCTGAAAACAGAGTTAACAAGGACTACTGTCATTCTGACTAACCTTGCTCAGGTCACAGAGAACAAACAGACTTGTAGCCACGAGGTGCTAGGTTTGGCCTTTATAGATTTCTGTGTTGGTTTGCCAACCTAACAGAGGAAGAGTGTCTTCATTTTTCTTTTGTCATTTAACTGGATTATCACAATGCAACTACAGATGACTGAAACTCCTCAGTGAGGTTATAAAACTTGTGGATGTAGGTAGAACGATACAAAGAAATTATACAAATTCTTACTCTATCGCTTGAAGAGAACTTTATACAGCGAGGGTCCTCCTTGATGACCTTCTTCACTTCTTTCCATGTAGATGTCAGAGTGATCTATGAGACAAAAATGTAACATGAGGTCCAGGTGTATTTTCTCATGTGCGTGTTTCTCACGTTTTATTTCTCATGTCATATATTTCTAAGTATGTATGCAGTTGTTACCATGCTGGTCTCATCCAGCAGCTGCCTGAAATGTTCCTTCTTCTTCTTGGCCAGGGCTTCCACGTGTTCATTAAACAGCTTCTCCTTCTCCTCTCTCTCTAACAGCGAAGCTGACTCCCAGCGATGGTCCTTTCGCAGGTTACGCCGTGTATCTGACCACGTTGCATCTGAAGACCGTACCTGAGCAAAAAAATAATGTTGTAAATACAGAGGAAGTGAAAATATCTCACATTCTGTGCCATGGGATCACTAAGATATTTATTACTACGTCACACATTGTTTTATGAAATTTGAAACCAAGATCTCAGGATCAGGTACTATTCCTGCTTCCTCATTTAATGTAAAATTAGTGATGAGACAAGTAATGTTAACATGTAGAATAATAAAGAGAATAAGACCTTCATCTTGATGTTGGTCATAAATACTGAAACACTCCCCTCTGGAAATCAAGCAGCTGACTCTCACCATATCAGACATGAGAGCTTTGAAATGCTGGATAGCCTCCTCCCTCTTGTGCTGCTCCCGTTCTCGGTCAATCTCTTTGGTCTGCTCTGATCTGGCCTTCTGCACCTCCCGCTCCCTCTCTCTGAGACTCGCCTCAATGCGAGCCTGTCGCTCTAGCTCACGCTCTTTCTCGATGTCCACACTCTGTGGAGGTAACACAGTAGTCAGTGGCATGTTCTTTAACATCATAAAAATAGTTTATTAATGGTCTGGAATAACTGAAATGCTGTTTGTCTCCATTTTTGGTCAATTATGGGGCTTTTTCACTAGCACCTACTCGGCTCTACTTGACTCAGTTTTAGGAGTTTTCCATTAGGTGATAGTACCTGGTACCACGTAATTTTTTAGTACCTACTCTGTTGGCGTTCCATGCGAGCTGAGCCAAGTAGAAAATGTGATGTTACTAGACTGCAGGCCACTGATTGGCCAGGGAGGGACCTCACTGGACGCATCTTGAGAATGAGCAGCAGCAGAAAACAGCGAGTGAAATCAAGAAAGCAACAAACGTCACAGAAATGTCACGTACCGGAGACAATAAATTAGATTTGACTAAAAGTTTAAACATTTCTACAAAAACAGACAGACATAGGCATATTAAGGTAGAGCCCCGCGTCTGTGTGTGTGACGGAGAAAGAGAAAGCAGATGGGATGGGTGCTGGCCTGAATGGAAGAGGCAAAAGGAAAAAAGTGAAACCCACAGAGGTTAAAAGAAAAACAACATTTAACCCCAATAAAAATGAAAAAGGAGGAACAGGATGTCCGATCACTGGTACAGTGTACCATGGCACTGTGCTGGATTCACTTGTGTTTGCAGCCTATGCAGGCTGGCATAGCACACTGTGTGAAACAGTCACGTAGAGAGAGAGCAGATGTGCCAGGTACCTCTCTGAGGGGAGAAGAGAAAAGAGACAGCTGAATCCAGCACACAGTGTACCTTCATGTTCACATTTCTAAAATCCCACAGTGTACGCCAGCCTTATGAGGACTCTGCCCACATTATGGTGGTACTCAATTGTTATGGAAACATGTTTTTAACATGTTGAGTGACAATAAATTGAACCTTGAAAACCATTGAAACCAAGTTGAGTAGAGACGAGTGGCGCTACAACTGTATACCTAATGGAAAAGTGGCATTACAGGAACCATATATGCAAAATATATAGTTAACCCAACATATGAGATTTTGCCAGAGCATGTACAGGGCTATGCATTCTTAGAGTAAATATTATATAACACTGAACTATCTCTGCAGCTAATGGTAAATTCTGATCAACTTATTCCACAGACACCCATATGGGAATTTTAATTTACACCCGTCAAACACACAGAAGTCTCTACCTTTGCCTGTTTTTCCATGTACTGTTTGAAAAGTTCTTCTCTCAGTGCAGAGCTCTCCACAGCTTTATATCGTGGGTCTGTTTCTAGTCTCTCCTTCACTTTGCTCCAACGCTGACTTCCCTCTATGTGCTGCTCACTCAGGAGATCAAAGAAGTCTTGCTTCACCTGGAATTTCAAACAGACATCAAAATGAATCACAAATCCAACAATAATGCTTCAGCTCCAAAAGCATCCTCCTCAACGCGTTTAACTACACGAGTCACAGAGCTTTGTATTAGTTGTTCTAGAAACGTCCACCTTTATACTGAATTTAATGACAATACCTTCTCTCCTTTGGATTTTGAGTCCTCCTTCTCCCTCTTCCTCATCGCTGTAATGAATTCAACAAAGATGGCCTCCCTGTCCTTCATCTTCTCAATGGTCTTAAATCGTGGGTCACGTCCGTGCTTCACTGCAAATTCACTAAATGTTGTTCTGAAAAGGTTTTTAAAAAGACAGTCAAGTTGCAGAAATATAGCTAATTCCTTTGTCAGAATAAAGTCAATTTCTAGAAAAAAAGTCAGCTTACCTGGGAGTGAGTTTTGCTTCCTCCATCATCCTCCTGAATTCATCTTTGGCCTGCATCAATTTGTTCTTCTTTTCCTTTCTCTCCTCTTCAGCTCGTGTTTTCACATACTGGTCAAAAACCTGAGGTGGACACAAACACAAAACTACAACTGAACAAGGCAAATGAAAATAGTGAACATGTAATACAATAGTGCTAAGCAGTAAAAATAAAAGACAACCGAAATATGAGGAAACTGAACCTGTTTTCTCTCTTTAGGATTAAGCAGAAGGTAACGGGGGTCAAATACAATCTTATGAAGCTCTTTGTCCCAAGTTGAAAATGCAGATACCTATATGTAAGAGACAACACTGGCATCAAAAAGACATCAAACACAGCTTCAAGTCACACATAAAATCTCATATACACTATGGTCGCGCATTTTAAAATGGACAAATACTTTTGGATGTAAAAGACATTACCCCTCTCTCCAGCAGCATTTCTTTGAACTGGGTCATCCGGGCCTCCAGAGGCACTATAGCCCTTTCTCTTGCAGCTCTAAGCTCTGCCTCCATGGCTGCTTCCTTTTCTGAATCTGCCTCCTTTGTATCCTCCTTCCTGAAAATGGTGAAACCAAAAACATCAGTTAAACAGAAGTTTAGTTTGAGTGGATAAAATAATACATTATTATTAAGAGATACTCAGGGCAGATGTGACTTACTTTCGTTTTTTGGCTTTGGTTGGCTCCTCATCCTGATTCTCTTCAGTAGCAATAGCTAATTCAGGCTCCTCCTTGCTAATACCTTAGTAAAACATTCAGAGTTCATTACTTTCATAACTTACTGCCGTCACAAATCATATGCTTTCATTACATTTATACAACATCGCCTTTGGCTTGCTCTCGGTGGTTCTGTTGGGTCTCTGTATAGTCATGAGATTTCTGCCTTGAATTGTGAAGCGCCTAGAGATAATCAGCGACCATGATTGGCGCTATACAAATAAAGATTGATTGAACATCCCATGAGGAATTTTTCAACAACATAGAAATATCAAGTTAAAAAAAAAACATCCTTCAACTGCATTTCTGACAGTTTACTGTTGTTTTAAACTTGCATATGCTTCAGATCATGAAAGCCACACTTCATACTTTCTGTGGTCTGTGTTAGTTTTTGTATTTTTATGTATTTATCCATACCAGTCTTCTTGCTGTCCTCTAAGCCTCTCTTGTGTGGTGGCTCCTGGATGTGTTTGTCAACGTCAGCCCGACCAACCAGCTCTTCAGGCCGGTCCCACATGGACAGCCGTGTTGTCGGGTTGTAGAAGAACACACGATCATCACCTGTCCACACAACACACCTGACAGCAGACACACAACCATCAGGAAATCGCCACAGGATGCAATTGAGAAAACAGAATGTGTTAGTTTCATTACAGTAAAGCTGAGCGTATAGGTGGTTTGTGTGCATACCATGGAGTACCAGGGATTGGGTTGGTAGCCACAGGTCGGGCTTTCTGAGCTGCCTTTTCCTCCTCTGTCATCTCCTCTTCTTTAGGCTCCTGGACAGAACAAAAGAGAAAACAAATCTGGTGTCAGTCTGAAAAGAATCATCGAATTGAAGTCAGATTGTTCCGACATCACTGTGCTCAAGCAACATGTAAACACTGTTAAGACAAAGGAAAAATCCAAAGATTAGAGTATGCCATTGACCTTTTAAATTTTTTTTCAATGACAGAGAAGATGTTATTAAGTGACTAAAACAGCTGACATGAAAACTGCTAATTCTTTTGTGCATACCTCCTTCTCATTAGTAGTGTTTTCAATTTTATTTTCTTCATCCTCCATCTCCATTGCCTCAGCTTCCTCCTGGGCCAGTCGCTCTTTGGCCTTTTCTGCCTCTTTTTCTATTAAAAAACAAACAAAAAAACACATATTTTATGAGGGGAATATACATACCAGACTGCAGCAAAACAGATTCATTTTGACCCCAAAACTGTCAGTGTGAAATATGAGATTTACAAAAAAGATGAAATTGTTATTCATCATTCATAAGACAGTATTACTAAGTCAACTTGTGGTCTTCATGTTCCTCTAAGTAATAAAACCACGTGCTTACCTTTCTCCAGCACGGCCTGCGGTTTCTCCCAGGTGGACTCCAGTGTTCTGTTGTTGTAGTAGTACGTTTTCCCATCAGCCGTTTTGTATTCTGACCACTCTGGGAGCTGCAGCGATCCGGCCATGGACGCAGGTGCTGCCGACAGAGCCAGCTGAGGGTGCATCATGGACACTAAGGGCGGGGCCATACCAGGAAGCATGCCTGTGATTCGAGAGGACAGAGACAGACCATAATCACATTGACAGTGGTTTTCCCATCAAAGCTGTGGTAATGCAATACATTTAGTTCTTCTTTATTTGTGAGGTGTTATGTCCAAAGTTGCTATCTTGCAGAAAAATTAAAAAAGGAGCACTCCACGACAAGAGTAAGATTTCATATAGCTAACAGTGCTAATTTTCCGAGGCATTCATAATTTCTAACTAAATGAGTCAAAAGAAGAATTTGTGGGGGATTATTCTGACTGAAACTGCTCATGTTCATTTGTGCTAAATGTGCCTGGAAAAAAACAATACTGACTGACAATAGACAAGTCACACAAACAAAGCAGTGACCACACACAACCATGCCACAAAATTAGACAACGACATTACCACAACATAAAACCCTGACTGTACTTGTACTACTCACTCACCAACAGCAGGCAGACTTCTGCAGTTTCTAATCCTGTCTCAATGATCATACACCTCAAAATTCCTGTCCATTTACAGCAGGGGTCAAGATTTTAGAAGCTGATTTTTCACGTGCCTGCCCATTTAGCTTAAAGTATCCTGTACAAAACCAATTACTCTTTTGACACACAGGGCCTTAGACCCAATCATGGTTAAAAAAAAAAAAAAAAGGCGAAATACTTACACCTCAAAGTATTTTATTTCTTGTGTCATTAAAACAAGATTTTTGCATGGAAAACCTGTATTTAAATATAGCTGTCATAGTTAAATCTGCTGATAATGTAATGTGTGCAATGTGATCCTTTCAGCAGTGTATTTACCACAAGTACATACAGTGAACCAAATATGAAACCTTAAAGTATATTAAAACATGAGTAAATAACAAAAACTACACTTATTTAGGCTTTGTTGACATGAAAGAATTTCATCAATGTACACTAGATGGATCATGTTCACAGCATTCACCACCATGCCACTGCTGAAGGAAACTTAAAGATACCATATGACTCATGTAGACACCATTCACTACCATGCCATCTAGAGCTGAGATGCGAGCGGCTGAGTGTTTACCGTTGGCGCTGGGGCCTGCCTTTACACACGGTGCACCTACTATCTGCATCATTGCTACACCTGCAAGAACAACGGACAAGCAAGCATCTGGTTGAACACAGCAGGACACTAGACATCAGCTACGGTGGTGTGTAACAGCGTATGTGTGGCCCCACTCAGACAAACACACCAAGATTTTGCTTATTTTCCACATTACAGCTATACTGTATCTTTGGTCAATTTGTGTCAGTACATGTGTTATGTACGCAACAATGTTAATCAGCATAGTGTACTTAGACTTAAGGTAAACTAAACTACGATTTGTTGGATGGACATTAGTACTGTAAATATGTCAATGTGATCAAACCCACCTTAAAATCTCACCATCCGCTGAGAAGCTGACAGCAGGAATATCTAATAATTCACCATTTTTGCCTTATTTTGAATAAGACTTTTATTTTGCCAGGCACATCAACAAAACTACAAATTGATTTTGATATTAAGGGAAACAAAGAAAAATAAATACCATGACACAAGGCAGAGGAGAAGAAAAAAGGCTCAGAAAAGATCTTGGCAAAACACTGAGGACTAACAAACAACTAGAAGCTCAACAGCCTGTCACACAAAAGAAATAAATGTAACACCTGCAAATGGGAGTAAATCAAATAAATAAAGAACTATTTGTTACATCAGCATGTAAACATTTGTACAAAAGTTGGCATATAGTGGATGGGTCTTGGTCTCCTTCTGTGTCAGTTTGACAGAATTTGTGATGCATTTGAGGACCCCTGTAAACTCCGATATTGCCACTATTTTTGTTGGCAAACTGAATGAGCAGAGACTGACAAAATGTTGCATATGTTATACATTCACCAGTGTATGTTCAAATTACCAAAAACATTTTGCTACAAACTTTATAAACTATATTTGCTACAAACTTTACAAACTATATTTCTATGCTTAGTATATGTATCATTACACTGAGATGATGAAAATGCTCTTCTAAAGTTTAGCCAAGAAAATCCTATTTCTTCGACTTCAGGTATCATCAGGTTACTGATCAATACAGAAACAAATGTAATGATATTTTTAAATGCTTCCAGGCTCTGACATGCACTACACCATGACAAGGATGAATCAGCAAGTATAGCAATTTCCTAACCACAAAAAGGCTTGAAGTTTCAGCTACAGTGGTATTAATGCAGACCTGTTTGTCTGCGAACAGAAATGCCCAAGTCATGTAAAAACTAAAATTCAGTCCCATTCTTAATTTTCAGATCCTCTGTCTTCACTAAAAATTTTATTAGTGGAACAGTGACAGCAGCTGGTCAGACTGCAGCCTATATTAGTCATATGCATTGGGCTTTTTTTGTTCTTACCTGGTAGAGGGATGTGCATGCCCGGTAAGGGCACTCTGAAAGGTGGCACCATGACAGGGGGGAATGCTGGGATGGCTGCAGTGGGTTGGGCCACACTGTGAGGCAGAGCTGCAGGCAGCAGCGGCACGGTCTGCACTGCTGTGACGGGTGATGGCACCGTGGAAACAGTCACCACAGTGACTGGAGATACAGCAACAGTTGATGTAACTGTGGCAACAGGGGGCAGGTCTGCTACAACAGTGGCTTTGGAGAGACAAAGAGAGGACAGTAAGTTGGACTTTTGTGTTTATGCAAATCTATGCAAGTGTGTGGATCACATGCATGAATACTGACCTGTGATAGTCACTGATGGGGAAGCAGGAGTGGTAGAGTCTGGACTGGAGGTGAGTGTACGGGAAGGGGTTGTGGATGGAGCTTGAGTAGGGGTCACCGCTGCTGTGCTAGCTGTTGTGTTTACACTACTTGAGCTGGAATTTGTCACAGCACTTGATCCAGCACCCTGTGCTCCAGCAACAAGGAGAGGGTTGAGTTCAGACTGCTGAATGATCTTTACACCATCTGGTTTACTCCATGATGACTCTCTAGTCCTGGCATTGTAGTAATAAGCCTGTGAAGACATGTAAAATTAGGTTGCGGTGGAAGGTGTTATAACAAATATAAACTATGTAGGATGTAATGCGAGTGCAATAAATTAAATCTATTATCTGTATATTTTGCTCCTGTATTTTCATGCTTAATTTGACTTTCATTGTAATTTAGTGCTGAAATCAATTATTAGTACCATATTTTCCGGGTGTTAAGTCGCTCCGGTATGTTAGTCGCACGAGCCAAAAAATGCATAATGAACAAGGAAAAACGTGTATTTAGTCGCTCTGCAAAACAGGTTGCATTTGTTTGGGGAACACACGTCAAGCGCGCGGCCAGAAGGGAGAGCTCGCGGCTCGCCTCCTCTAGTGGCTGTCAGTGTGACATACACCCTATACTTGAATTTCTGTAATATAAAAGTCGCTTTGATATATTTGTTGCTCCCCTAACCAGACTATGCAAAAAACTGCGGACTTGTAATCCAGAAAATACAGTAGAACTTTCACAAAAATTCCTTTCCTTTTCTAGACATACTTAAATATACATGCTTATGTATATATTTACAATACATAGTATATTTATTACTTATTTATTATACATGCATCTTCAATCTTACCTTTCCTTCTGGTGTTTTGTTCTCTACCCAGATCTCCTCTGCAGGGTTCAATGCAGGAGTTCCTGATGCTGGAACAGGGGGCATCCCAGGCGGAAAAAGCATCCCTGGTGGAGGTGGCAGGTTCCCAATAGGAGGGGGCAGGAATGGTGGTCTCTATATTTAAAAACAACAACAAAAAGAGGCCAAGCATTTAATTAACTGCAAGGAGCAGGTGTTGGAATTGAATAACTTCTTAAGGTACTCATTGTACTTAACTAAAATGGAAACTAATAAAGGACAGAAAAGGGGCAAATAGAAGTATAACAACCCTTAATAGAGCTTAATGAAAACCACTAAGAGATGTTTGGTTTAGGGATGGGGCCGATCCGATCCAGTATCGGTATCGGGTTCCGATACCAACGTAATTCACGGATCGGAAATTTCC
>JAQQAE010017355.1:0-11497 GCA_029823295.1 Pseudamia nigra
CTTAAGATTCAACAGTGCAAAATGTACATTCTTGCAATTTTTCAACTGGTCTTAAAATTTTGATCAGGAGTGTATACATATTTTTTAATTGACATAACTTTGTAGAAACCTGTTTTCACTTTGACATTAAAGAGTTGCTTTTTGTAAATTTTTGTCAAAAAAGCCAAATTATATTGACAATGATTCAGTTTACACCACAATAAATGGTGAAAACATCTAAGGGGTATGAAGACTTTTGCACGCCACTGTACATGCAATAACACGTTTCACATATGATCGTACACATGACTGTTTTGCACCTTTTGTCTCTGGATACTTTCAGGAGTTTTCTCTGTGCTCTCCTCAGCTCTTCCTGAAAACACTCCTGTTCCTGAAACAAGGGAATCGACACACCAATTACTACAGAGAGCAAACCACAGAATGGCTATGTGTTGTGTAATACAACGCATGAGTATACTCACATAAACAAGAAATTTTAATTTTCGTTTGAGATTTTTGTATTTCCGTTTATAATCAACCTCGACGTCCGCTTGTCCGTTCATTTCTAGACACAGTGAAAGAACCGGGTAACTGTAACGTGGTACGTGTGTGATCACTACACACGACTTTAAGACGGGGAAGCATTAATCAGTAAAATATCATCATAAACTCAGACTCTAAAGCATGCTAAGTTAGCTTAGCATGGTATGACTCGGTACGTTGGCTCGCTGAAGCTACGGAGCCGCTGCTTCTCTGAGAGGCGGCTGTAAACACACGCTACGATGTTTTACAGATAGACAACATGCTTTTAATAGGATGGAAATGTATTTAGATCAGTGAACAAAAACTACGGATACCTCTTGCTTGAGTCTGTCTGTGCGACATGCTCTTGTTTACTGTCGTGACGTAGTTTTAATGCGACAGATGGGCGGGGCATCTCACTCATTTTTAAAATTTATTTAGCATACAGTACAAGCACGGATATTTTTGACAAATACACAAATAGAAACTTTGTATCAACATAGACCATGAAGCTAAATTAAATCTGGACTTTGAACTTTAAGTCTCTATATTTAACAGAAAAAACAGCCCAATTGTGTTTTTTATGTACAAGTATTCATTTCAAACAGTTATACTGTTATGTTTTGACAGGGATTATGCCTACAGCTTGCATATATTACTAAAGCAGATGTAACTTTGGGATTTAAAAAATAAGCTCGGGCCATAGTCATCAGAGTAAGTTACAGTGATTTAAATTCAGATTGAGTCGCTCTCTGCACTTGCTTAAGGCATTCAGTCTTTTTTGTGTGTTTATACATCCACACAGAGGGGAAAGGTGTCCCTTCCACCTGCCGCATACTGTAGTGCAATGAGTCGGTTCAGCCTTAGCTCAGCACAGACACTTGCCAGGAACCAGGACCATGAATAATAGATGAGAAACCTTTGCAGAGATGAGTAATGCCGCTTCAGTGCACCTACCCACAGCCAGAACCCCTCCTGTGTACAGGAGTGATGGTGATGGGGGGTAGAGATAAAAAAAAAGTTCAGATAAATGGACAGATACAAAACAAGAGGCAGGTTGATTTAAAAAAAAGAACACAGAGAGGGGAGCCTTGTGGCTTCACAGTGGAATGCAGATATGCACTCCAGGGAGAAGGGAAGCAGAAATGCTGACTGTACAGTTAGATGTTTAGAGACAGCACCTAACCCTCAGACATGAAACTCAGCAGGCTACAGAAAGCTAAACAGTATCCTTTAATGCAACAACAAAAACGAGCACTGTGATAGCTCATGGTTGCTGAACTGGATCCTCTCCCTCCATACGTCAGAGAGAGCCATGGGGCAAAAATAAACATGCATCATTTACCTTCCAGGCCCAAACATTTTCCAATATGAAACACAATATGTGAATGTGACTGTGGAGAAGCAGCCAGTCAGTCAGTTTCTTCTTTGTTTCCAGAGACACTTGCAGACAAAAATAGACTCTTCACTGTCTGCTGCCATAAATCACTGCAAGCTGCCAACCACCGAGCCCTCCAGCCAGCTCCAGTCATCTGCTTCCCACCCATCCTCCATTTCTCCCCCATTCCTTTAATGGATCCGTATATTCTCAAGTCACGCTGTAGATACTGATCTGTGCTTGTCAATACCTCGTGTCTCATTAATTTTCTGCCTGGATTTACGTCCTTGACGCTCCATTAGTCTGACTGTTGTTTTTATTAGGGAGGCGTGTTTTACCCTCCACCTCTGACTCTTGTTCCCTCTCTCCCTCTCAGTTTTGTGTTTTTATGTCCTTCAATATATCCTTCCCTCGTTCTCTCACCGTCATCACTTTTATTGCACTTTTTCAGGAGTTCTCATAATTTGCACAAACTGGAATGTACCACAGCTATACTGAAGACACCACTACCACAAACTGCAATAAAAACCTCTTTGATCAAAAGGTAAGCAAGTTTCAGAGTTGTCGCCTGGTGCTTCATTCAGAGCAGTGTAGTGTAGATGAAATGCTAACAGATCACAAGCTTTGCATGGTTTAACCACAGAGGCTTTTTTCTCTTTTCAATTTGTATTTTGTTTCACTTCTTTGTGTGTGCTTTGCAAGAAAAGCTTATCCAGGCTCTTAAAAGAATCAAGCACAAGTTAGATGAGTGCAGAGAAGCAGAGAGAGAGAGACATTCATAGAGTCAGTGGAAGTAGAGGTACTGCTGCATTATTAATCCCTTTCTGTTATGGAAAAATGCTCTTTTCATATAAATTTAATCTACATGCAGAGATATGTAAAGCATGTAAAAGCCTGTATTAAAAAGGCAATTGATATTTACCAATTCATACACCTTTTTCATTATTTCTGTTTTGACCTTAAGAGTAGGTTTGATGAGCTGGAGCGAGAAATCAGAGCTGAGTTTCATAATCTTCATCATTTCCTGGATGAGGAGGAGTGTAAGGATCTTGAACGACTGAAGAGGGAGAGACAGAAGCAACTGAAGCAGTTAAGGAACCGAGAGAAGAAAATAGCAAATCAAGGGAGAGACATAGAGGGAGCGATCAGTTTGCTCAATAGCAAACTAGCTGAGGAGGACAGTCCTGAACTACTCAAAGTGAGTGTCAACTTGGTTAAAAAATCTATTAACCTACATGAGAAGTCTGACAGTAGTGAGTAAAATCAAAGTGCATTAAAAATAGCAACTTCAGAGGGATGTGAGGTAACATAAATTTGGATTGAAGGTGAGATGGGAGAGAGTGGAAGGTTATGAATAGCTTGGACTTGGCTTCATGAAATATTCTGGAAACTCTTTTTGCACCACAGAATGGCATGCATGCTTTTATCCAGGACAAGAACTTCTCTAGGCTCAGGTCAGAATACCTTACCTGCCATGTGACCTGTCAAAATAACCCTTCACAACTTGTTTGGACTCCAGAGCTGCTGGCCAACAGTGTGACTGTGCAGGTTCATACATCAAAGGGACTGAAGTCATAAACTGCAGTGTATACAGGCCCTCTTAACTGTCCTGCTTCACTTTATTGGCTCTTATTTGATCAATTGGGGACATTGATTGTCTAAACACTTGAGTTGCCTGGTTTTGCAAGTCAAAATCAATTTCTCATTTAAAAGTGAAAGGACAGAACGCAGTCAACACATTAGTCAGCAAATAGGACTGGACAGTCAAGGCAGCTTGGCCAAAGAGAACCCAAGATGTGAACCCATGGTGCTTTTGAATTTGTCATATTCAGTCCAACATGGAGAGGCAACACTCTTACCATGTAAAAATTAGCTTTCAATTCGCAATTAGTTTTGACTGTTTGACAGGTGCAAAGAGTAAATGACTCGTGGAAAGAGATTAAACTACATCCAGTCCAGAAGTGACTCTGTGGCTGCCAGATGAAGTTGCAATCGAAAAATAAATTAGCTTTCAGTTCTTGGCAAAGTAAGGCCTTTTGCTTGATTAATGTGACAAGAAACAAAACCAAGTCAGCAATTAATTTAAAGAAACACATGAATCATTTTGAAATGTTGTACATTTTTAAATAATAGGAATTAATCATAACCAGTTTGTTTCATTTATCTCATTGCAGGAAATTCAAGATCTTTTAAAAAGGCAGGTTTACTCTGTTTTTTTTTTTTCAACTAGTTGTTTGGCATTGTCTTTCCTGTTTTCTCCCTTGTAAATATCATTACTATTATGCATGCTTGTTATTTTACTAGCCTCTACAAACCAATCCAACTTCAGAATAATTACTGTATTGTGTCCTGCAGTTCATTACCCAGTATTCAGTCCTCTCATCTTGTCTCAGGTCTCAGGTCCACTTCATTCCTCCAGCAGAGGTGGACACAGAAGTGAGATCCGGCCAATTTGTGGGGCCTATCCAATACAGAATATGGAAGCGCATGAAAACCTGCCTTTACCCAAGTATGTTCATATAATTTATAATTTATCTGATGCAACAGATATAAAGGAAAAAGCAACAATAAATCTAATTCTGCTCAGTCTATTATGTACAGATATTACAGCAGTGACCTTTGACCCTGAGACAGCCCATCCGATTCTGTCTCTGTCACAGTCTACCACTTCAGTGTGGTTTGAAGCGGACAAGGACACAACAGATTGCCAAGGAAATTCTCGAAGGTTCCACTATTATTACTGTTTGATGGGTCACCAAAGCTTCACCACAGGTCGTCACTACTGGGAGGTGGATGTGGGTTCTAAGACAGCATGGAGGCTGGGCATAGGGCGAGAAGATGTCCCACGAGGAGAGATGGCTGCCACAGGTACATCCATGGGCTTCTGGACAATGTCTTTGAAGGGCGGCTCTGTCTTTGCCTGCACTGACCCAAAGCCCACCAAGGTCACTGTGTCTGCCCGACTCGTCTGCGTTGGGGTGTTTTTAGACTGTGAAAGAAAGGAAGTGTCTTTTTATAATGCTGTTACTATGGCTCCAATATACACCTTCAGGATGGGGACAGTCCTGGTTCTTCTGCTCCCCTTCTTTAACCCACGTGATGCAGATGATGGAAAAAACACGACACCAATTCACATTTTTAGTCCCTCACTATGATAAAGAAATGTCTCAATTGATTAAAGCCTCAGTAGGCAGTATTTTCTCTTAGTATCATGAGGTAAAAATCCAACAATTCAGCACAGTTTAAGGCATATTTAAGGCTGGTTCGACTCCCTACAATTAGAATCGAGGTGGTTGGAGGAGCAATTACTGAACACATACAGGTCCCCTTAGTCACTTTCACTTTAGCAATCAGCCCCCTGACATGTACAGATATGACACAAATTTGAATTATTCAAACCACACACTGCAGGAGCATGTCTTTAAAGTTAATAGTGGCGCTCATTAAGAAAATGCATTTGTTATTCAAAGAAAAGCATCATCAATCATGTGTGTACAGAATAAAACAATATACATGACATATTGAATTAAAGGTTAACCATATGTTTACATGAATGGTTCTGCACATTTAACGATCTTCAAATATAAACTGTAATTCTAACTGTAACAAAATAGCAACACAAAGATCCAGCTCTTCCACATAACCAGCATTTATTTAAAATGGACCCCCAGATGCAAGGATGTCTCATTTTGTCAATGGTCTCCTGCTTCCTCCTCGACTCTTCAATTTGCATCTTGGGTGGGTGGGGGGAGGAGTGGGAGCTAAGAAACAAGAACAGAAGTCAAGATGATGATGACTAGAGGTACGAACATGGACATGAGAAGAGGCTTTTGTAATTTGTCACAGGAGTGATATGGTTGTTTCCATACCATAATTTGTCTGCAATTTTGTTTTACAACAAGAAAGAGCATTATGGTATTTATCTTTACATATATATATGTAATGTATTTCTCCTGATTTCTGCCTCCTGTAGGTTCTGCCTCCTGTTTTGTTATTTGTGTTACAAATGCAGACATTCTATATTATGTTCAGATAAATAACAAATACTGTGACTATGTAAACATGGTATAATTTCACCGATTGCCTTTTAACAGATGCTTTATTGTGCCAAATATATGTAATAGTTCAAATCCTACATAAAACAAGGCATGAGGAAGGACATAGTTTGCAGTTTCTATGTTTGGCCTGGTTATTAATATCTCTTGCGTCTGCTGTGCTGTACGGCTTGACCTAGTGATGTAACGGAAATACAACAAAACACAGTGGTAAAGGGATCTGGAGCCTGAAGGGATGAGAAAGTGACACTCAGAACAAATGATAGCTGACACCCTGTGAAAAGTATGACTGAGATGGAATAGACAGCTCTGAGAAAAAGCCAGACCACAGTGACAACAGGACAGCAAATCTCATAATCTTTTGTTTATTCTTAGTATTCCTATAGACATAAAATAAAGAGAAAAAACATTTTCCTTTACAAAATATCTGCATCAAGTGTTGTGCAAAAAGGGAGTACAGAGAGTAGATGTGGAACGTCACACCACACCCAGGCCAGAAGTAAACAGAGCGGATCAGGGCAGAGACGACACACTGTGCAAGGAGTGTCATGTTTAATAATAACAGTAGTAGTTTCCATTAGTGGGGTATCAGAGGCATGTATGAAAGCAGAATCTGTCTGGCACTGAGATATAACAGTCCAGCACTGCTACACTCATCTCCTATGTCCTTTGAGATGCTGGTAAGATGTAAACCAAAGGCTCTTCCTGTTCACTCATCCTCTGCTTCTCTCATCCCTACTGTTAGCACTACAATCATGGATTATGTGGCGGTGGTTCATAATAATGCTGTTGTAGAATTATCTAATCAATTGCTTACCACAATATAGCCCTGACAAAGCCCTGTCATTCACCCGCTGCTATGAGGAATTTAAAATGTACCACTGGCTTGATTACCTAAATGGAAAATGCCCTCACTCGCAAACTCAGCACACTCAGCATACCTTAACTCCAACTTGCACCATTGCTTTCATCATTCCCACACTCTATGTCACATATCTCCAACACACTACATTTCTCAAGCCAGTAAATGCTATCACTTTGTTCATTCAGGTGTGCAAAGTGCATCCAAAACAGTGAATACCCTAAGAAAAAAAGTGCCATAGGGGGTGCCATCTACTGACAGAATACAGGCTCACTATCTAATACTTGTTTGAGGCACTAAAACAAAGACAAAAACAGTTCAAATATCTCAGAGTTACAATATCCTTTACAATTTCTGTGGTTTTTAGACACATTCACACCCAGGACTTGAGCACAGCACTTGTTTGCTTCACACTGCGAAATGATTTAAGCAGGCACATGGATACCTTATAACAGACGGAGATGCACACTGACAGTACAATAACTTCATTCTGTACAAACTGCCGATGCATAGGTTTAGCACACAGTTGGTCCAACACAGTCACGCACATTTAAACATGAATAACACTTAATAATGGCAACATCTAAACATCACTCCTTTGGGGACACACAGACACAACTTGAGGACAATACGAGCTTGCTTTTCAAGACATGCTGTGATCTTTAAGTGACATACATTTTAATACAACATGTAAATACTGTAAGAATTATGCTGTGAGTATCATCAGGTTGGAATAATAAGAAGAATAGCATATAATTGATCTAAAATCTTGATAGTTTTTACAATATTTGGTTCTCAAATTAGTTTGAGAAGTTAGTTTGTATTAGTGTACAGTATATTGTATATATATTGTGTTTATACATGGGTGAGAAATTTGAATTAGTCTTAATTTTTATTATTAAATATAGTACAACAACCATACTATATACTAAAACATTCAGCCTTAGGGGGTTAAACAGGCATACACATGCAATATTTACAAGGCTGGAGTGTATGTGTATGTGTATATGTGTAAATGTTGTGTGTAAAAAAGACCAATGTTAGTATTGCCAGGAGGAGTTTGCAGTTCCTTCATGAATTCAGGCTGGGAATGAAACACGTAGTTTAAATTTAATAACAATAATGCCTTTGGATCCTGTTCATTACACATTGAGGCATCTTGATTTATGCTGTTACTATATTTATGGAGTTGTACTGTATAATAGTATTAAATCTGACATCTAAACCTACCTATATGGCTTTTTAGGATACGGATACATCTGATATTAATTTACATTTAAGACAGTATTAGTTAAGAACGCTATCAAGGCCCGGTGGTTGTAGCTTTTGATACATTTTCCTGTATTTCACTGATCAAATTTCATGGCTGTTACTTTGTGCTTCCTTTAAAAACACTATAAATGCTTTTTGTTGACTTCAGTGCATCAAATGGTTACAGGTGAAAGCATGAGGTAGAGACATGCAATACGTCACACCTACGTTACACTGAATTTTGTAGTCTGAAGAATGTCCACATATTTCATAACGGTCATTAATTAAGGCCTCACAGAGATACTGTATGTTGATGTTGTATAATACTTAAGATTATAATCAATTTTAGAGTGCATGGCCATTGACACAGGACCAAAGTATGTTTTCCAGTATGTTTTCAAATGATGTCCAGCACAATGAAGCATAAATGAAGGGGAATAAAAATGTTGAAATTATATAAAATAACAAAATTATTGAAAGTAAACCATGACTTAAACTGTCAAGTAAAATACCAAATATGAATAAATTAAGCAAGAAAATGTACAAAAATAATCACAACAAGAACAAAAAAGGTAACAAAATTAACAAAATAATTCAAATAATCAGGATAACTGATCGAAATAAAGTAAATTGTAAAATAAGGATACAAAAGAAGCACAAATGACCAAAATAAGTAGAAATGAAGAAAATAATCAAGTCAATTAACAAAAATAAAAAACTGAACAAAAAATCCACAAAATGAGAAGAAATGATCAAAATCATTAAGTGTACAAACATGAACAAAATAAGCAAGAAACATTGAACATAAAACAAAATATGCAAGAAAATGAGTAATAGTGATTGAGCTGAGCAACTTAAGTAAAAAAAAACCAAATAATCATGTAATTAAAAAAAATAGCAAAATATGAATGTATAATGGGTATACGAGGCTCTAACAAATTCCACATTATAAAGTTACTCACTACTTAAGTGGTTTTTATGGGATACTCTTTAACTTCTCCTCAAGTACTTATGTTTAAGAGTACTTCTACTGGAGTCATTGTAATTAGAAAGTGACAATACTTTTGAAAACTGTTTCTGTTTACTCACCACTGAAGACAGCAGTAGAGAAAAAGAGAATATAATTAGAAAACAAATCACCAAATGCATGCTCTAATTATTTGAGATTACCACGCGGTCTATAAAAACGGCAGATTCTGAAATCCCAACATGCAGCAGGAACATAAAGGTGTTTCTGTTGCCATGAGTTTCTCTTTCAGTTTCAAGAATAGCAGGGTTTTTATAGAGCCACTGGAAAATTCAGATCAAAGACACTAAAATACAGACTTCAGGGATTGGTCTGTCACTGTAAGCATCCACTGGGAGGATAAAACTCAATCTCAGACACTATAAAGAGTGGTGTTACTATTATTGCACTAGTGTCTGTATGGTACAGTTTAGCTTTTAGGATTTTGCATCAAGGGCCTTTGATTTCTATGTTTCTTTCGTGCACGTGTCAGAATGTCATCACAGGGATTAGCAAGTTAGAGATGAGATTATGCGTCTTAGTGGGAAATTGCTAGCTTCTTTTTATCCATATGCAAATGCAACAAGCTGCAAGATAGGAAATAATGGTTAGTTCATATCAAATAAGGATTTCTAGTAGGCTATAGTTTTAACAAAAAATTTGTAAACCATTTCGGGATCTTATGGTGTTAGAGAATACCTAACACAATATGGACTTAACATTTTAGTTGTAAACTCTGCAAAGGATTTCACTTGCAGTCTGGCAGTTTAACTGTAAAGTTACCCAAAAGTGCGGTTGCAAAGGATTTTACAACTGAAATGTTTTACAATCAGGAAGATGCATTGTTATTGTGTTATGTGAAGTGTTTTTCTGCATCTAAAATTCTTACATGTTAAGTGGTAAATATAGTCAAGTGTGATACCATTACGTAGGTAATATTATGTTCAGGCATTAGAGAAGTTTAACAAAGTCCTCGCCCCAGCCTCAGTGGTTTCATCATTACTTGGTAGGGGGTGTTCGATTGTCTACAGTGGCGGTAGATAGAGAGGATCTGTGGGGCTTCGTTTGTGTTTCTGCAGGGAGAGTTTTCAAGTGGTAGTAGTGGTGGAATCAGCAGCAACAGTGCCAACTTTGCTGGCATCGATTTTGACATCGAGTCCAGCACCAGTAGATTTCAGCTCCACTTCTGGGGTTTTAGCTGGCGCTGCTTTTGGGGCTGAACCTCCAATAAGCTCAGCATGATCTGGGCTTGGTTTGATATCTGGGCCCGGCTCAGGTGTACCGTTGGTAATTGGTTCTGGTGTGACTGGTTTTGGGGGTTCAGGTGTGGGAGTCAGGGTAGTCTTGCTCTCAGGTGTGGGGGTGGGGGCTTTGGGAGCAGCTGGCTTTGGCTCCGGACTGGGGCTTGGAGCAGGTTTTGAATCAGGTGGACTCAGGCCAGCTTTGGGCTCTGGGCTAGGGCTAAGCTTAACTTCTGCTGGTTTGGGTGCATCTAACTTTACTTCCACAGGTTTATCTGGTGTTTTCTTAGTCTCAGGTATGGGGCTGGCTTTAGTCTCAGCTACTGGAGTGGGTTTAAGTTCCATTGCTGGTGGAGCACTTGGCTTGGACGTGGCAGCAGGCGGTGGACTTGGCTTGGCCTCAGCAGCAGCAGAGATGCTTACAGCTTCAGAGTCGGGGATTTGATCAGCAGCATCAGTGTCAGTGTCCAGTGGTAGAGCAGTGTTAAAGCCGACACCAGAATCACTGGTCTCAAGGTTGCCAACACCAACCTCTTTAGAGGACACTTCCAGCCCCTGAGATCAAACAAACAGCAGCGTGAAAAGGGTGAGACGTTTCTGAAAACCTCTGTGTTTCGTGCAAAGTCTGTCTTTAAGCAGTGCACAGAGCCAATGTGACATCTCCCTTTGGTTTTTCAACTGACATTTTGAAGCCAGGAGTTTATAATTTTCAGTGTTTGAAGCTCTATTTTCCATATTTGGAAAAAAAAAGCAGAGATAGGAGAACCCCAGAGGCTATGAGTAAGCTAATGTCAAAAGCTAGCCTACTGGCATGGTAAATTAGCAATTTTCTGGTTTATTTATTCACTTCAACATTTACAAAAAATCATGTGACAGGATTTGATGAATAAATATATTTTTACTGAATAAACAGAAACTCTAAAACTCCACCTGCGAGTGAGCAGGCTGTAAAATAGACCTATTAAATCAAGGCCAATAAAGCAGACAAAGCTGTCGATCTTATCACCAGAGGTATAATTTAAAGATCGACCAGAACACTTATTAGATGTATATTAAATCAACACAGTGTCATAAAATTTCACTTAATTCTGTAATAATGCCTGCATTTTGTAGTAATGCAACACTTTACATACACTCAACAAAAATATAAACGCAACACTTTTGTTTTTGATCCCATTTTTCATGAGATGGACTCAAAGATCT
>JAQQAE010017356.1:0-11497 GCA_029823295.1 Pseudamia nigra
ACGGACGTCCTGTTCTTGGTAATGTCACTGTTGTGCCATATTTTCTCTACTTGATGATGACTGTCTTCACTGTGTTCTATGGTATATTTAATTCCTTGGAAATTGTTCTGTACCCTTCACCTGACTGATATCTTTGAACAATGAGATCCCTTTGATGCTTTGGAAGCACTCTGCAGACCATGGCTTGTGCTGGAAGATGTGGCTACAAAAATGTCAGGAAAAGCCTACTAAACAGCTGAACTTTATTTGGGGTTAATGAAAGGCACTTTAAATGGTGACAGGTATGTGCTGACTCCAATTTAACACAAGTTTGAATGGAACTGGTTAAATCCGAACACAGCCACATCCACTGATATAACAGGGTGTGCACTAGAGGTCGACCAATTATCGGTGCTGATATTTGGAATTTTGACGTATATCGGAATGGTTTTTTTTTTTTTTGTTTTTTTTTTTTTAAGTTGTCCGGTCTGGCTCTAAACGCTCAGCAGACTATGTATTACCAATGGGGAGAATGTATGTGATGTGGAGAATAGTGTGTTTGCGTGAAAGTCACATGAAAAACTTTACAGCTCACTACTACTACAGTAACTTGTGAGTAGGATCCATGCACTTCTGGAGCTATTTATTTTCTATTGGAGAGAAAACCTGCAGGGTCTCCGCCCTTTATGGCACGAGTTTGACACCCCTGCTTTAGGCATTTAAACCGAGTTCAGTGTTTTGTATTATTCAACATTTTTACGCCAACTTTTACACTTTTACTGCAAATTAATATTGGCTCCAGATATCAGTTATCGACCTCCTTAACTACTAATAATCGGTATCGGCCCTGAAAAACCCATATCGGTCGATTACTAGTGTGCACACTTGTGCAACCTCATTATCGCAGATATTTATTTTTAATTCACCTCCCTGAAAGGTTCCAGTTTGTTTTTCAATTGTGTTGTAGAGGTTACAGGTCACATTGAAGGTGGAAAAAGTTGTGAATTTATTTATCTTGGTGTCACTTTTTTACCTCACAAAAATCTGGCATTTGAACAGTGGTGTGTAGACTTTTGAGATCCACTGTACATAAGAAAGAACACATTGTGACAATTGCTGTCTTTGGTGTTCATGATCAGGTGTGTTCTCTATGAAATGTCTTTGAATTGGCTTAAAAAGCCTATCCAGCCTACTTTTAGCGTGTTTGTAGGTCCTTTTTAAAACACCTCAAATGAAGCCTTAAAGTTCATTAACAAGTCTTGAATGTGAATTTCTGAAGTCGTCATTTCCACAGACGTTTGATCTCACTTATTTCTCAGGTTTTAATTTTCCACTAAAAAGAGGATGTTGGTTTTGCGATCTCAGCGCGATCTATGTAAACGTGATCTACCTGCGTTTACATGCCTGTTGTGTTGACATAGCTTGGAAGTGTCTGAACCGGGTTACTTGAAACTTGCCATGGTTTTTGAGCACATATCCCATAAACTTCTGAGACAGGTGGCGTTGCTGCTTGTACCAGGAAAAGATGAAAAATCACACAAATTAATGACAATTAATTTCATTCATTTATTTCTTCATTTTTTTTGATCATGTTATTCATTGTTTTTCTGCTGACTGGATTATTTTGTAAACATTTTATTCATTTTAGTGATTTAGTACTATGTATGTTGGCCTTCCATCCATCCATCCATCCATCCTTCCATCCTTCCATTTTCTACCCCTTAATCCTCGTGAGGGTCGGGGGGGGGGGTGCTGGAGCCTATCCCAGCTGACTTCACAACATTAAATCAAAATGCATTCAATCTTTTATTGTGCATTTTAATGACATTTAAATAATAAAATACAGACTTCTTACATGTGGATTAAATGTGTTTTATAATGATCTGACATGTCTTGAAAGGCATTACTGTACATTTCAGTGTGTGATATGTGGGGACATCTGTAATTTGATCTGTATTTTGTATATGGAAAGTTCCAGAGGTGTTAAAATTAAAGCATAATAGCCCATGTTTCTTCCCTGACATTGTGCACATAGAAGGACTGCTTTCTTTCCTCCCTCTGTCTTTTTTTTTGTCTGTGTTACCAGACAAACCAAACAAGGACTCTATTTTTACAGTCAGTTTGGCCTTGTGCTTTTACATTGTGGACATGACACAGAGTAGACACTATATATCCCCCTGCAGTGAAAGCAGGCTGCTATAGTGAAAAAACAGATTACCAGTCACTGAGACATTGGAGGAGGTGTCCATCTAGTCATTAGGATAGTCATTATGGAGATAGACCAGGACTAGCATTGTAAACACAAATGAATGCTCACAATCACTTAGATACTGTCATGTACTGAAAAAGTCTTCTGGATATTATTTCAACCCTAATTTTAATACCTGAGAAGTTGGTATCAG
The DNA here is from genome assembly GCA_029823295.1 of Pseudamia nigra. Taxonomy (NCBI): domain Eukaryota; kingdom Metazoa; phylum Chordata; class Actinopteri; order Kurtiformes; family Apogonidae; genus Pseudamia; species Pseudamia nigra. The sequence goes on from JAQQAE010017356.1 coordinate 2,382, forward strand.
TGCATGAATAATACATGAACTATTAATGATATCATATTAAATACATTATATTAAAGGAGACGCATGAAAAATAAGGCTTCTTGTGTTTTCTGTTTTTAAAACAAGGACAAAAACACACAGCCTCTTTACAGATAACTATCAGTAAAACAAACTGTTTAGATTCATGGATATTCCTGATTTCAAAAATATACAGTCACACTCCTCAGTCAGTCAGTTGCAGGACCAAGAGAACCACCAAAACCATTCTGGCATCATGGGATAATGTGCCAGGGAGTCTACATGAGGGCATCCATGGCACAGACAGGAGAAGGGTATGATTAATTTCAGCTTGTTTGCATTTAAAGCAGTAGCCACAACCCATTTGATACAGAGTTGAATATACTGTATGGCCATAGAATTAATGATTATTGCGGGATTTTGATCTGAAATTTAAATAAGACAGTCTACTGACGTGTAAGAACTAAATTTATTGAAAGGGGTACAGTGTTTCTCCTTTTTTAATAAGCAACTTTAGCTTGTGGTTCAAAAGATTTATTTATTGTCTTGTAAAACTCATATGAGTGTCTAAAAAGGCAAATTAGTCAAATCTCAGGTACATGTTTCCCTTTAGTCTGTAAAGGAATAACTGTAGTATTGACTGTAAATCCACACTTTAAAGCCCATGGCTAATTCCTGAATTGTGTGTCTAATGAAATTCAAAACCAAAGAGTAAACCTCTGACACTGAACAAAAATGAGTTGAGTGTTTTCCATAGATTTATGGGATCCTGCACACTTTTTGCACTAGTTCTTAGCTTAACACACTAAATTTTTACACATCAGAAGTTACAAATTTAATTTATATTATTTATATTATTTATTTTTACAGTCCTTAGAAAATAGTTGAATAGCTTACTTGTTTTTCTCAGTATTTGAAGTGAATATGAAAGTAATCAGCACTTAAAGAATGAAAAAGGTTGCTGTTAAATAATTACATGGTCCATATGCATCTGAAGGAGTGTGACTAAGCAGAGGAATGATATAACAGGCCCTGACAAGTGTTGAAATTATATGGGAATCATTTATTAATTTTCATGGAGTATGTCAGTGTTTGTTACTTCTCTAATTATACAGAATGACATAAGAAATAGCCCATCATTTTCAATGCTCCACAAAATGTTTACATTAGGGATTGTTTAACCAATATCTGTTTTGATTTTTAATTTTTTTTTTTTTGCACACACCTTCTCCATCAGTTTTTATTTATTTTCAACATTGTACATTAACACTGAACATCCAAACAACTCCACATTTAGCTTTGATGACTGCTTTGCATTCTCTCATCAGATTCATGCTTTGATGAAGCAGGCTGTTATGAGGACCATCCCAGGAAAGCAAGACCAAGTGCTACCTCTGCTGCAGAGGATGTGGTTACTAGACTTATCAATGTCAGAAACTGCCAATTTACATAATATCAATATTGGTGGCTGTACTTGTTACACATTCAAAGTTCTTGAAATTTTTTGGACTGACCATTATTTTTTTAAGTAATGACGAAATATATTTTCTTTTTACTTGGCTGAGTGTTTCTTGTAATAATATGGATTTGTAGAGTAGTTGTCGTAGCACTACCGTAATAGGACTATTGACTCTCTACCCACCCTTCCTCTGCACAAGATAACTGATGGTTTAAAGCAGGGGTGGGCTACTCCAGGCCTCAAGGGCTAGTGTCTTGCATGTTTTCCAACTGTCTCTGCCCTACCCTCTGTATCTTCCAGCTTCTGATTGTCTGAACACACCTGGTCCAAGTCATCAACAGTGGGAAGGGCAGCTAACAGTTGGAAAACATTCAGGACACTGGCCCTTGACGCCTGGAGTTGCCCACCCATGATTTAAAGCACATCAAGAGAGACAGAAATGTCACCAATTCACTCGTGAAGACACACGTGTGAACTTGACTACCTTGTGAATCAGATGTAAAACTGCATCAAAACTATGTGTCTACGTTGGCCAATCTAAACTTTAAAACATGTTCTGGGTTATTAATTCCACAGTTTGGATGTTTTCAGTATTTATTTGCAATGTTGAAAATGATTAATTGGGAGGGGGGGGGGACACTGAAGGAGAAAGTGTGTCCAAACTTTTGACTGGTGGTGTATATTGTTTGTGCACTCGACAAACCTTTCATTGTTTTTACTTCCTCTTCATTTTGCTGTTGCATAAAAATTGTGATGATGGACAACGTGGAATGACTTTAAAACTTCCCTGTAGCTCAGTTTGACCTTGTGGACTAATGATATCATCCAGTGGTGGCATCATGCTCAACTCACCAGGCATGGCAAAAAGGGACTGTGTAATTATAGTTCTGGGCTTGTCCGCTGTCCCACAGCTGAAGACAGAATTGTTTTTCTAGGTTCTGCTAGAATATCTCTCCCGCATGACTATGTTGACATTAATTCCTGGTACTACAGAAAGTTGAAAAACTGCCTTATATGTACTTTTAGGACTGCTCTACTTTCTAACCTGGACAAACTAAACACATACTAAATATATTGATTGGTTTTGCATGTTAAAGACTAAACAGGCCTCCATAGGTAGAATTTGCAATGTGGTTTAAAAACCTAAAACTGAATGCCACAGCCCTAGCAAGAATCATTACAGTTTCTATTTATTTCTGTGTTTCGGTTGCACATTTATACCCAGCTGCTTCGCATAGGCACCAACAGATGCGTTATTAAAGCAGAGAGAAAGGGAGAGGGAGGAATGAAATGACCGTGAGAGAGAACAGAATCACAGTCCACAGAATGCGCAAGTGAGGACAGAGGAAGACGTGACATTGGGGGATTGATGGGAAACGAGCTGCATGCAAGTTCAGTGGAAGACGGGTTCAGTGTAGGTGCAATGCAAGTGCAGACGGGGGGAAATGCTGTAACAGATTGATTGTCAGGGCAAGCGAAAATGAACAGAGGGATGCAATCAGAGGTGGATGGAGAGTAGGTTTTGTTTCACATTTAACAGTCGTGAGTTGAAGCAGGTAAGAGCTTCTTATCCTGTCTGTCTCCATTTGAACACTTACCCTGGTACAGACTGTGCAAAAAAGCTCTGTTTCTAAATTTTGCTTTGTAATGGTGAAGCCAGCCAGGTTTCTGAGTGTGGGTGTTTTGTTTTTTGTTGTTGGTATGTTTGTTTTTTTTTTCTTTGCCAGCCTGAGTTGAGAAAAGGCTAGGTACGTGCTGCAGCGGTGTGTGCCTGGCGAGGAGTTTTTTTGTGGAGCCAGAGTATTGAATTGACACCTGGAGCATGTATGTACTGTCACTATGTATCACTACTTTTGAATAGTTCACCGTATATAATAGAATATTGCCATGGTGATACCAAGTAATGGAAGACTTGAAAACAGTGTAGCTTTATTCAAGCTGTGATTGTGTGTGTGAAGATGTAAAAATGCTATGAATATTTACGATATGTCTAATGATATTTTGTTCTCTTTCAGGTAGAGGTGACTCCACTGCAGATGAGGGAACATGTTGGCTATGGACCAAGGAGTGGTGGAGGACTGGCTGTCAGAGTTTAAGGTGCACCTTTAAATGTCTGCATAATGAAAACACACATCAGTCTGTTCTCTGCTGCTGCATTTTGAACACTACTTCTGCCACTGCTGCGTGACTCATGCTAAAGTTGATGTTTTGATGAGATTTAAGAAAAAAGGAGCAGATGAATTCTCCTGCGTGAGTTCCTCTTGTCTGTTGTGGGTAACCTTAACCCTTGAATGCAGCCGGATCAGTATTTCTGACAGCGTTGTGCTTGCACATGAAGCAGCCGCGTCCTTATGAAGTTTAAAATCCAATAATCTTAATATTAACCCTTCAAATATCGTAAAGGTTCACTTTTTTAAAAACATGAAGCATGTCTGATTAAAAGTGGAAGTCTTCTGTACTTTGAACACAGTTGCAAAGCATTAATTATGAAGAAGCAGTGAAGGTAACGGAGGTGAGTTGTTTCAAATAGTGGTTTCTGAATCAGTAAAACCTTCATTTTCAGTTGAAGCAGATGTCAGTAAGAGACTTGATCTCAAACATTCAGGGTCAGTTTGTGCTGATTTTCAATGAACATTTGCATCAAACAAACATAACTAAGAAGTTTAATAAATACACATGATCACATTTTTTGACTATTCATATACTTTTTATTTTTTGTAACCTGTGATAATCCTGTCTTACTGTAAGTTGTACATTTCCTCTTGGTTTTGGCAGCACCTTTGAGCAGGGGCTATTACATCTCAGTGCCTCTGTCTGTGTTCAAAATGCAATATTCCACATCACTGACATATGGTGAACATGAGGCAAACACCAGCTGAATTTACTGTAAAGCTGTGTTCATTGACCTTTCTTGTGTCTGAATGACTATGAAATCGTCATTTACTCTCAGCATATTGATGTTACCCAGCAGACCTCTTTAAAAATTTGTACAACTGCACATTTGTCTTATTCTCTCCATGTTTGAATAATTGACTACATTTATGCAATTAACAGCATTTTTGCTAGAAGCATCCATTCATACGAACAGTCTGATACTAAACCAATAGCTTATTACTATGGCCTGTTGATGTGTATGTGTGTTTCAGACCCTCCCTGACAGTGCTGTGTCCACCTACGCTGCCTCACTAAAGGACAAAGGTGCCCTGGTCCCTGCCCTCTACAAAGTCATCAGAGAGAACTACAGTGATGTATGTACACACAAACACAATCATTTGAATACTTTATGGAAAGATTTTATCATAGATGATAAAATGCACCATCACGGTCAGAATTTAATCATGATTTGCAATTGCAACATTTTGCAGACTGATTATGTTGTGGTTATCCTGTCAGATTATCTGCACATTGTAGTCCTTCATTCTGACTGTCTTGAGAAACAGCGACTGCCAACAAATACATCAGTAACATTTGGTGTTGGCTGTTTTTACAGGCTGGTGTCAGCCGTCTGTATCACCATGTTTTTGGTTTTGTGCCTCCCTCAGCTGCTGGAACCAGTGTGCCACCAGTTGTTTGAGTTTTACCGGAGCGGTGAACCACAGCTGCAGCGTTTCACACTACAGTTCCTGCCAGAGCTCCTGTGGAGCCTCCTGTCCGTCAGCGCAGCCAGGGACCCCCACACCTCTGGCTGCATCGAGGCCCTGCTGTTGGGCATTTACAACTTGGTAGGGGAGAGGATAAAGGCAGTGCCACATTTTTAGATCACAGCTGAGCTTTTTGAATTATTACCATTACCAATTCAGCAGATGCTCGTTTTGGTTTCAATAAATCTCTTAGCAAAGGAAAATGTGCTCCAAAAAAGATGTTGATCCTGAGTAAGTGACCATAGTCGGCCAGTTCCAGAAGCAGGGGACTTAACTGCTCAACTATTTTTGGGATATGTATCATGTGGTTTGAAAGAGTACTGCTGTCCTTTCTGCCTTGTTAGACAGCAAAGACAGCTGCAGGAAATCAATTAAATTGAGGAATAGAAACTTGTTGACAGTGTAAGTTTACAAATCAGAAAGCCTGCACTCTGGATATGCCTCTAAACTTCCCACCGAGATAGGCCAGTTAAGGTGTTGAGTCCCATTTTCATCCCTTTTTACTTGATTATCTATCAGTAAACTGCAGTGTCCCCTAAATTCACCTCTGAATAGCAGAGTAGGTCAGCCATCACTCAACACTCTCGCTGGCTCCCATTAATCTATTTGACATTAACATGCACATGGGGGACAGCAAAACCCTGGGGTTTGCATGTGTGTTCACAAAAACACACAAAAAAAGCAGATGAACACACACTTACAGATTAAGTGGGGAAACCAGAACCTTGAGGTCCACACACAAACGCCCACACAGAATAGATGAGTGTTCTTGTAGAGATAAGCACAGCACTCTTCAGAGGTTTAGGGCATTCCGGAAAAAGTGTTTTCCTCGCTCACAGAAACTTTTTCTTTTTTTTATCTTCCTGGCTTTCTTTTTCACAGGAAATAGTTGATAAAGATGGACAAAGTAAAGTATTATCTTTTACTGTCCCTTCACTCTCCAAACCCTCAGTATATCATGAGGTGAGACCATGTGCACCCACTCGCATCAAGTCTTTATTTGCATCTATAGAGCTATCACATTTAAAGAAATTCTCTCCATCTCTCTAGCCTTCCACTATCGGCTCTATGGCTCTCACAGAAGGGGCTTTAGCTAATCATGGGCTGAGCAGGGTGGTGTACAGTGGACCCCACCTCCAGAGGGAAACCTTTACAGCACAGAACAGGTAACATGTTTTGTGAGGTCACTTGTTCACTTCGTTGTGAATGATGATGTGGCAACATGTTGGAGAATGTACTCCATTTAAAAATAGATTTTCCTGGTAGCCTATGTCCAGCTAACCTAAACTAGCAAGGGCCAGCAGCCAGCAATGCCCACCAAAACAGAAACACACAAAGTACAATTTTTTTCCTTTTATTTTGCTGATTTTGTGCTTGTTTTATATATTTCATTCAGTCTTGATTTTCATATACTGTATCTTATAATCTGCTACATTATAAGCATAAAGTACATAAACATTCTTTGACATGTGGAATTATTACAATAAAAAACTGAGCCATTATGGCAGTTTGTATTTAATAATAATTTGGATAATGAGGTCAATTTTCTCTTTGTTTTTGCTTGAAAAAGTTTCAGAACCATTGGTCTGAACATTCAGTGGTAAAATTACACATTTATGGTTTCCAATGAAGCCTTGTGAATGCAATTGTGAAACATTGCAGCAGCAGCACACTAGTCACCCTAGCGAGTTCATCCCTCTCAGAATCAGTCAAAGAATCTATTTGCTTCAGATGTATCTCCTAGCTACCTCCTTTTGACTTTTTTTTTGCTCTTTTTTTATTTCTGAATTTGCAGCAAAGACTGTAGGAGTCACTCTGAATTCATTGCCAGTCGTCATAACTCTATTTCCTCAGTGGCAGCAAAACTTGTTACTTAAACTCTGGAAGTTTAAAGATTGCAAACTAAACACTTTTCGTGCTGACAGACTCTAAAGAATCATTGTAACAGACCATACAGTCCATCTGAACAGCAGATCATATGGCCAAATTAACATTGTTAAATGGGTGAATGCTGCTTTTTCACCTAAGTTTGATTTTGAAATCTTTCAGTCTTTCATTCTCTTCATAGTTTTTTTTTTAATCTTTACAGCATTATCTGCCTTCAATTTCTGTTTTTTATTGATGAATATTGATTGATGGGGTTGGAGTAAATGTATATCATGCTAAGCATGTGTTTTTGTCATTGAGGTTTGAAGTGTTGACTTTCCTGCTGCTGTGCTACAACGCTGCTCTCAGCTACATGACCTCCACCTCCCTTCAGTCCCTCTGTCAGCTCAGTTCCAGGTAAAAAACACACAAACATAATAGATAATGCAGGGGTTCTCAATCTTTTTGAGTCACAACCCCCAAGATAACATTTGTTGGTATTCGCAACTCAGTCCCCCTCCAGCTCACCACGATTTCCACCATAAGAGTAGCAAACTTTACATGAAGAGATTAATACTTTACACATAAACAGGCTCACACACTCTTACTGTCTTGCAAGTACTTGCTTATCTGATCCTCTTGTAGACTTTGCTGCCACATGAAGCTAAGATACAGCTATTAGGCAAAGAGCTGAGATGTACACAAACATCCCCACTCTGTGATTTTTGGTAATCTGGCAGCTACAGCTGAGCACATTGCCGTGATAATTACAGAGTTAATGAAAAGTCATCAGCTTCCCCCCAGATAGTTTGTTTCGTCATTTCTGTAGAAAGCGATTTCCATATCTTTAAATAAAACAGTTAGCATTTGCATTTTGGTTAATCCTTCGTAACTGCTTACTTGATATCTATTAACCACCATCAGTTGATGCTGAGAAAGTATTCTGTACTTGTTAATCTTGCAGGTAATGTAGCAAATCAAACATCATTATATTGTGTGTAGTGCACGTCAACGCACCGCAGGCAAGTAAATTGCTTTAATGGAAATGCTGCCAAGTGCCTCAGTTGAGTGTTTGCTGTGATTGAAGCATCTCTGTTTCACCAATACAAGCCACATTTTATTGGTTATTCTCCAGAGTATGTATATGTGGTTACCCACGGCAACAGATAAGACGCTATAAAGGCATTAGCACACGGCTGACGGTTACATCAGAGTTCCTGGTTCAGCTCATCACAGGGATCCACTACGCTTTGTAAGTGTACACAAAAGACAGCCTCACTGTTCAGCTTCATCTTTCTTAAACTTCCAGTTGACGCACCGGCATATTTCATTTTCAGTATGGTTCCACTCTTTATGGTATGTTCACCTCTTCATCTGTACATGTGCCTCATGCGATGTTTATGTTCATATTTGTGTAGGTGTAACGGGGAAGTGGAACTGGGATCCAAAGCACTGGATGATGTTCTGTATCGTGCCCAGTTAGAGCTATTCCCAGAAGCTCTGTTGGTGGGTGCAATCATATATACATACATACACACCCACACACACTCTGTTTACATATGCACCTGTGATGTGTGTGGCTTTGAGACATGTGATTTTGACACACATGCTCACCCATGGTTTTGATTTATGCACAGCACACTATGCTGTATTGTTAGTCTGTGTGTGTCAGAGATGGCAGAGTGTAATCCCACTAGATTATTTACATGCTTTCCACTCTGTTAAGCCATAATCCTTGAGGCCCAGGGAGTGGAGGATTGAACCTAAGCTCACAGTGTTACTAGACAAGTTAAGGTGCATGCTTCACCACAACAAAATATAAGCATACTTTTGGATTTACATTCACAAGAATACTGCATTCTTCTGAATGTAAATCTCTGTGGACAAATACCATAAATACAAACACTACAGTTTTTAAAACATGGTTCATTTTGTCTAGTGTAGTTTTGTGTATTTGTTTGTATTGTGTCATGCACCAGGTGGTTGTTAGCTTTTGCTCAACTCTATGACGTGACCAGCATGTTGCTGTAACAGAAAAAGACAAGCTGTGCTGAGATTGCACAAAGATTTACCAAAGAAAGCAATACAAGACTTTTGTTATTCAGATAGATAGATAGATAGAAATAAAGAAAGGAAAAATATAAATTGAAAAA
>JAQQAE010017357.1:0-11497 GCA_029823295.1 Pseudamia nigra
CGTCAAATCCGTGGACACGTCACTGTATCAGCAAACTTCCCACTACAATTTGGTGTCTGTTGCATGTCTGCAGCTTTAGTTGATACCTTACAGTAGCAATTTTTCCTCAACCCCTGGAAGTATTCTGGATCACTATATCCAGAATGTTGCTCATATCGGAATCAAACTTTGTGGTCTGAAAGAATCTGTATTTGTGTTATCCTGTGTTTGCACAGCATTTTCAAGCTGTGCAGCTGTAGGTGCTGCCATCACAAAATCACAGCTTGAGGTATGGCAGCTGCTCTACAGTCATGTTGCCAACCTCAAGCAATTTACAGTACTCTACATCTTTTTTTCCTTTTTTCCATTTTATCATTAAAACCAAATGTATAAGTAGCCAAACTTGATTAACCGCCAGACAGTGACATCAGAGAAGTGATTTCATTGGCTCACACTGATGTTAAAAATTACTGTCATCAATTATTTTTGTATTTATTGATATATAGTTTTAGTAATAAGCTACACAAAAACAGTAAAATGGTTTAACTGCATGTAATTCGCTTCTCCCAAACACCAGTGATGCATTAGCAGTTTGACAATGATGGAGATTTGTAAGTATGTGAAAAGTTGAACACGTGCAGTGGACAAGACTGCCCCACTTCAGTCTAAAGTGTTTGTGCAGAAGTGTTTGATAGTGTGACTCATTTATTGGACGATAAAGTAAGACGACCTCAGTTCAGGGTGGACTGGTGGAACATCAGGAATGACTAAAGATAGCGTGACAGAGGATGTGAAAAGCGAGATGTAAAGTGAGTGTCGGTATGTGTACTTTGCGTGTGGACGAAGCATGTATGTACCATGCAGTGTGTATGCATGCGTGCGGTAGTGATATGTTTGCATGTGTCAGACAACAGTCTATTTTTGGGTGTCGGTCCCCAGGGCTGAACGTGAAGGAGTGGGTGCTTGGCAGGCTGAAGGTCAGACATGATGCAGTGCGGGGTGAGTGAGTGTCGCTCGTTGCTGCTCATGCCACGGCCAGGATATTATTCTGGTGCCTCAGCTGAGGTTGTCTCACCGACCTACTGTGCTCGTTCTACCTTTATTTATCAAACAGGGAAAAATAAAAGGAAATGTCTGGCTGAAGTGAGATGTTGTGGCACTGAGGCCTGAAAAGTATATTGCACATTTGACAAGATGACGTTGGTTTCTGGTGTAATGTCAGTTTTCTCTTGTTTTTCTTGGACTAATTTCTCCTTTCATATTTGACATGTGCCTTAGTCAGATGTCACCTTCCAGATTTCCCAGTAAATCTGAGCCTCCAGTGCGACTGCAGATATAAGGAGAGATCTCATACTGTGTGGAAAATAATACTGTACGTGCTGCTGGGTGACTTGTAGGTTAATACATTGTTGAATATTTATTCACTGGTCTGTTTTTCATGCAGTGGGACATAGCAATATTAAAAAAACATCCCTTTCTGTCATTGTGTAAATATATTAGAGAGAGAGAGGATGCCAGTGTACAGCAGTGGTAAAGTGGATGTTTTCATTATTTTGGCTGATTCCACACTGTGTTCAACCAGCGTTTGGTCAGTTTTATTGCACTATTAACCTCTTAAGCCCCAGCCTCTTTTTTAGGATTTTGATACTTGATAATTAATTTTCGAGGTGTTGGAGTTGTGTTTGAGGTATGTAAATATGACTTGAACATGTTTGTAACCGAGTCTCTCCCATTTAATTTGATGACGATATTTTTATGTGATTAGTGCAGTGTTTTATGTTTTGTTTTATGCATTTTTTTTTGCGGAGTGTATGGGTCCCCCACTTCCCCCTAGCTCCCCAATCTTGGTGTTCTGGTGTTTAAGAGGTATACTGGGTTCCATCTCAAACATAGCCGTCATGGTGCTGGTGTGTGTCTGCTGTGAATAGTTTTGTCTCCATAGGCATTTTTTGCCCATGAGCTTGAATCACAAAAAACAGGGCTTCATGATATTAGATAACAATTATATTCAATTTTTCCTCAGTAACATTGTATATCATGATTTTAGAAGATCCTCAAAAAACGTCAAGCTTTACAGTAGACATTTATTCATATCTAAGACCCTGTTGGTATCCTGAATGTTATAATGTTTTTTAGCATGGGGGTTTTCTCTCTGCCCAGCGCTGTGGACTTTACTTTGGTTTGTCCATCCTCTCACTCCACACAGAGAATGTTTGTCTCTAAAGCTAGTATCTCACTGGGCAGTGACGACTCATGACTAGTTGGAGGTACAAAATTGCAAGAAAATTTTCATTTTCTGCCGACGCTGATAGGCCCCGACGGAGTATACTGAAACAGTCACCATGAGTCCGTCCGTACTTCCATCCATCCCAACATTTCTACTTATATCTCTGCAACTCCTAGGCCCAGAGTGACCGAACTTTACCTTTGGATACATCTTTTGGGGGGAGAGGGTACCATGGTAACCTAGACCTAATTTGCATATTTAATTAGGACACGAGGTCATTTGATGACCCAATCACCTTTTGGGCTCGAGAGACCAAAACTGTCAAGCCAGGGCTCTGAAATTTGTCACACTAATTTTTTTTAACATGCTCAAAATTCCAGCGACATGAGGGCGAGGCCCTGCAACTCACATGAGGAAATTGAGAACCTCTGTGGCCATTTCGAGACATTCTGGAAACTCCCTTGCAAATGCCATTCACAATTTGTCACAACAGTTGCAGCCCAGTGAGATACAGGCTTAACACAGCTGACCTGAACCCACTAATGAGACACTTGCTCAGAGTATGCTTTATACATGTCCAATAACTACTTGCATATAGCATACTGCTCTGTATTCTGCGATAGAACATACCATTCAGTATATCTTCTGTATGTAGTACTGTATGTAGTCTACCATATGGAAAGTGATCTGGAGCAAAGCATAAATCATGACAAGGCTCTTTTGACCTTCAGCCACAGCAGGGCTCTTATAAAACAAGATAAGTGAAAACACTTATCTTGTGGGTGAGTCTTTTTAGTTCCACTTGAGCTATTGCTGCATCTCAGAACATTGACCTCTAGTTCTCTTATTCTCTATTCTCTACTCTGCTCAGAGTTTTATTTTTATATACATATTTTCCTGGCATTTGGAATATCAAATATTTCAAATTTTTGCATGTTTGAAGTAAAATTTTTGACAGAGCTATTCCAGTCCATAAGTTTATGAATCTATATGCAGCAACAACCAGTTCAATGTGGTAAAAAAAAATCCACATGGTCTTGTGTGTCCTATGTTTGGCACAGACAAATGAAATGTTCATAGTGCCTCAGTTGGTTGAAATCTGTTCGTAAATCAAATTAATTCCAGATATAAATGTGTTTACAAGGATTAAGTATCTGCTGAAAGAAAACCAAAGCTATAACCATTAACTGTTTTTTTTTCTGATGGAGGTTATCTCTGGCCTCTGAGGTATTAGATTTAAAAATACAAGTTTTGTCGTATATATTCTAGTGTCTTGTGTAATGTAGCTTTACTATGTTTTAAACCATATTGTGCTGAATATGCATATGTATTTTATTGTATTGTATATTGTAACATTATCATGTTGATCATTTATGTGTAATTGTGCTGCTTATGTTGTACATATTAACTCTTAGGACCTTGCGTCCACATACAGTACGCGGACAACACATTTTACACTGTGATTTTCAAAAGATGTGCAAAATGTTTGTACAGTATGTGTTATTAATGATTGCAAAAGCAGCCAGGAAAAAAACTGCTATGTTCAGGGTGGAAATAAAGAGTTTTGCACTCTTCCACAAAACTGATTTTAATGTTGACATAATTTTTCTCATGTCAAAAGATGATGCTATATTTCTACTTCAGGTTCCGATAATCCCAAATATCAAAGAGAAATAAAAAATCCATATCAGATAACAGCTCGGGTCTTAGGAGGTTAAACTAGGGACAAGAGTTGAAAATTAGCAATAGCTATAAACTCTCTATGTTAAACTGTATCATCCCTATTCAAATAAAATTCTATTCTGTTCTATTCTGAATCTAAATTGTAAATCATGTGTTGTCATAAAACATTGGCAAGAAATGTTCTGTTAATGCTTACTGTCCTGTTGTTATAGCTATGTCTCAAAGCAATGTATCAAAAGATCTTATAACATTTATTTAGAAGTGCCACACTTACACCTTCAAACTTACAGGATAAAGGGTTTGCTCATTGACACGTTGAATTTTTTATTTTTTTTTTCTGAATGATTTTCTCAGTCAAAGGAGCAACTCATCTTGGCCCTCCCTGTGCTACTGCACTGCTGGTTATCAAACCACAAGATCTGTGATGATGTTATGTTATTTGTTCTTAGCCATGTTGTTGTAGTTCTATTTCAGTCAAAATTAGATTTTCATTCAGTCTAAAAACAAATATGTGGGCACATTCAAAAATAGCAGTTCACAACAACAAAGGACGAGCTTGTATTCACCCAGATGCAAATATAAAACATGAAAGCTCATGATTTGAGGCGTAGCAGCAATCATTATAGTCATCATATTACGAAATCCTCTGCAGATGGTTGTATTTAGCCATGGACGTATTAAAATAAGGAACAAATTGTACTGAAGGAAAAGACTGAAAGCAGTTCATTTCTGAATCTGTCTTTCTGCCCTTAATTTGCAAACATAAAGACTCAAGATATTTATTCTGAAATAGTCCAGGTTGGACTACGGTACTGTAATGCACTCCTCATCGGGATTCCTGGCAGAAGCCTCCAGAGGCTCCAGTACGTCCAAAACAGCGCTGCCAGGATCCTGATGAAGGTGTCGTGAACACAAGCACATCGCTCCCGTCCTCTGCACACTATACTGGCTCCCTGTTCACCTCCGCATCAAATACAAGATCCTCCTTCATACCCGTCACTGTCTCCATGGTGAAGTCCCCACTCACCTCACTGAACTCCTCACTCCCCAGACCACCTCCAGAACCCGGTCAGGCCAATCGCACCGTCTGTGCCACCCCAGGACTGTGCTAAAGACCATGGGTGACAGGGCCTTTGAGGCTGCTGCTCCCCGCCTGTGGAACGCCCTTCCAGACCACCTCCGGACAGACAGAGGATGCTTTTAAAAACAGTCTCAAAACCTTCCTTTTTAGAAAAGCTTATTTTTAACTGCTTGAATTGTGTCTGTCATAACTGTTTTATTATTTAATTATGTTTTAATTGTTTTTGTTGTAGTCATTTTACCCAGCTCGTAGCACTTTAGGTTTGTATATAAATAAAGTGTATTAATAATAAAATGTATTATTATTATTATTATTATCATTGAGTTTTTTTTTTTTCATTTCTACAGCTATACCATGACCTGGTAAATAAAAAAGTAAGAATTGTCTTTAAATGTCATGTAGGTTTATGTTATCTGTGCGTAATAATGTATAAGACTTCAATTCAATGCCTGAAGATACTTGCGCAAAAACAAAACAAGAAAAACATGACTGAAAGCAGTGATTTGTTCAATAGTTTGCAACTCTGTAAATTTCCCCTGCTCAATCCTCCAAAGAAGGAATGGCCTTTTTTTTGCAGATCTGTTAGTTATTATTTCTAAAACTGAAATATGCATTGCATATGAAATTGTAAAGCCAATGAATTTGTATCTGATTTCCTTAATACTACGACAATTTTTTTCAAAACCTTAACCGGGCATATCTTAGGTACCAGGGAATGCAGGGAACACAGTGCTGACGGAAGTGAATGTGACAATTAAAATCTTGCTTTTAGATAGAAACTTAAAACAAAAAGTTGACGAAGCATCTGTGACCCATATACTGCCAGAGTGAAGGGTGAGACTCTTTAAGCAACCTTAACGAGTAATGTTATCCTTGCTTTAGTCTAACTTCATCCTCTACATACGGTATGTGGCAGGAGTACAGTAAGGACATCAGTAGAGCAGAGAATCACACACACCTACACACGGGTCTCAAAGGGTTAGAATTTTTTTTCCCTCTTTTCTACTACCTAACAGCAGGCATGTACTGTGTGATTTTTGTCAGTGCTGTTTAATTCCCACTGAAAATGTGCAAGTGCTTTGTCTATGATATGAAGCCAAAGCTCACAAATTGACTGCTTACACTAATGTATATGTGCCAATCATCAGCCATTACTTGAGTACTCTCACTATACCTGTATAAATGGCTCTTCTGCCCCTGCAGACCCATCCTGGCTTCTTGCAATTGTAATAAAGACTCATTTGGAAGCTCAGAGGCAGGGCTGTATTGATAAGTGATTGAAAGCTGGAGTTAAAAAGAAGTGCCATGAGCATAGAGCTGTAATGCCTAGAGCAGGCTACTGTTGCAGCTACAGGGCACTCTGGCTGCTTTCACATCAAGTGAACTGTGGTTCTTGAACTGGAGCCGTTCAGGTTCCCTGGAACCTTGGTTCCATGCAGGGAACCAGCCTGTGTTTGAACAGGCTTGGAATTCAATGATTCTAATGAGGGACATGTTATTAATAGACCATAATATGGTATTTTCACATACAGTTTAAAGTTTTGGACATCTTTTTTGTAGTCTCCCTAATCTTAAAGTATATTTTAGTTTGTTTATTATTTCTTAACGTATTTAAGTGAAAACCTCCATCAGTGAAATGACACGCCTACTTTGTTTCCCAGGTGAGAACCAATTTTTTTGGTTCTGGGTGAGAACCAAAGTTCCAAGTTCTGAAGGTAAAAATTTCATCAACATATATCCAGTCATTTTTGCGTCATCCTGCTAACAAACAAACAAACAGACCAACATGAGTGTGTAACCTCCTTAGCAGAGAGAACAATGCGTGATGCCTTGATATATTAGTGTCACTTTGTGTGTCAAATTGTAAATAAAAGAGATGCGGTTGTGCATCTGGACTCGCGTGTGGCTTGAAATATGTGGGCAGTATGTCTTGTCAGTTGTACGGAGAGGAGGAAACCTCACTACTTCTTTTGTTTCTAGCATCTGTTTCTATCCAGCGTCACACTGCCATGGTAATTTCAAATGGTTTACCTCTTCATGCAGGTGCAGTGAGAATAGATGGACTAACTGGGGAATCAGGTTGGAGCTCTGCTTCAGTTGTTCAGTTGACCAGAAATTTATCTGATCATCTGCTGGCTGTTAGAGAGCAGATTATTGGTCATTGTTCACTTCAAACATTGTACAACAAATACACCAGATAAAACCGGAAGTCCGCCAAACTCTGAAGTGAGTTGTGCAGCATGAAATGGAGCCAAAATGGACACTAAAACATATAGTGAATGCCTGACTTAAAAAAAGATAACCAAAAAACATCTCTTTAAATGTATGCTATATTTACAATATTTTTGTTTGTTACATTGCTATCATACAGTCCTTTCTTACACAGAACTTCTTTAAAAAATGCCATATTTACACAAACAAAAGAGAAATTCTGCAGGCAGCAGGTTTATTTGGCCAAATCTGTCATTCTACGGTTCCAAATGAAGCCATGTAACAATTCAGCCTGATGGAACATGAATAAGGTTTTGGCAGAGTCTGATGAAATGACAGGTGGGCTGTCCTCTACAACTAGAGGCAGATTTATTTATGGATTGATCTCAGATGTCTGTTTCATAATCAAGGTAGCAAGGTTTAAGAGATTTAAAGACAGGAAGCAGCACATTGAGCTGTTTATACCTACTAAATAGTGTGTTTATGTTTCATCATAATTACATCATGTTCTCCTTTTGCAGCTCAAAAACATATTTTAATGTTCAGCATCACTTTAAGTTACTGAGCATACCTTTATGACAGACTCTGACGGTCTTGTTAGTGTAACTTCACAACCAGAACTACATTAGAGCTGTCTCTAAAGAGAAAAAAAATATTTTGATAGCCAGAAGCTCCAAAAGTCTGATTCACCAGCTGAATTGGTTTTGAATCCAAGCCCACACAGACAGATGGCACCCACTCACCTGCCACTTAAAGCTATGCTATGTGTACAACTTTAACTCTTAATGTAATTTTGCACCAAAGCCAATATGTAATGTACTTAAATTTGAATGCTGAGTCTCAGAAATTTAAAGAAAAGTACTCTCAGACATGGATGTCTGAAGTAGTTGGTGCATCTAAATAAACTGTGTTGACATCCTAATGTTTGTGGCTCCTCAGTCTGCAAAGCCTGTTCTCCCCTGAGGCTGCTTCTGGGAGTTATTTAGTAGGGGAAAGCTATGGAGACTGGCATTCAAATCAATTTCTGACACTTGTCATTTTCAGTAGCAGACTAAAGACAGTCTGCTGTTGGTGATTTTACTCGTGGCAGTTGTTTCTCTGTTATTACTTTGAGGGAAAATAAAAAAACAATCATGCAGGTCACTCTCCTCGATTCAATTTGTTTTACTTCTTGTTCATTTTGTTTTTTTGTTTCTGTTCATTTTCCCCGTGACTGCTTTTCTCCCTGTCACTGAAGTCTGTCTGTACTTGTGTCTTTCCTGGCTGCCACTGTCTCTGTTTGTTGCTTATTGTCAGTCTGTGCTCAGATTAATAACATCTGAGGATCTGCGTGATTTGTTCAGTTTGAGCGTCTGTCACTCTGCTGGGTTTGGGCTTTCAAAAATAAATCTGGAAACTGTATAATAACCCCCTTTTCCTGAGCATCGAGTCTTTTTATGGGCCTCATTCTTTACAGTTTGTACCAGTTTTTAATTTGTTCACATTGAAGTGCCATGAGGAACCCGTGGCATTAAATTAGATTTACTCGTTTGCCACATCTCACAGAACTGTCGTGTTCACCCGTGTGAATCTCAAACTGCCTCAGGTCCTTTCTTGCCTGCCTTTTTTCTCACATTTGTTGTGTCTGGCGTTCTAGATGCAGTAATGCATGCATACAAGTTGAAGAGTCCGCCTTAGTCATCTGAAGATTTGACCTGATTTCAAAGCAAAGCAATCAGTGGTAGCATCGGCACGTGTCACTCCTCTGTTCTCCTCATCTGCCTTACTCACACAGCCGTGGCAGATCAGCTCTCCAGCTCCTAAGCTGCTGGACCGGGTTAAAACGCTGAACAGATGCCGGTGATCCCACCAGATGTGGGCTTTGAACCAAAACATACCACTGTCATTTCCCATGTTTGGACAACGTATGAGAAGTATGTTCTAAACGTTTGTCTGTACAACAGTAGATACATGTTTTGGTATTTTATTTTTGCTCAAATTTGCGGAGTCATATTGTTTGACACGGGGTGAGATGAAATGGAACCATATTGTTTTTTGCAATGCTATTCGTTAAACAACTAGAAACCCTGGTTCCAATAAAGTTAGGACATAAATAAAAACAGAATACTGCACAATGATTTGCAAACCTTTTTCAACCTATATTCAATACACTACCAAGACAATACATTTAATGCTCAAACTGATAAACTTTTTTCTTGCAAATATTCACTTTTTTGAATTTCGGAAGAGGTAGGACAGGGGCATGTTTACCACTGTGTTAGATTACTTTTCCTTTTAATAAAACTCAATAAGCATTTAGGAACTGAAGTCACTAATTGTAAAAGCTTTGTAGATAGGATTCTGTGCCATTCTTGCTTGACTTCAGTAGCTCAATAGTCTGGGGTCTCCATTTTCTTAATTTGGGGGTTTGAGCTTTGCAGCTTAGCAAACGAAACAAAGTTCACGTGGTTCTGTTCTCTTTAATCGCCCTGGTTGTGGTGTCTAAACTTGCTGTTCAGTTGCGGCTCGTGTGTGGTAACTTCTTTTTATAGGGCTCTGAATCTTTGCCTTGACAGTATCACCAACCCAGTCTACTTACTGCTTCCTGCTGATACAGTTACACAAAGTCAGAGAGGAAATGTGTGGAAACACGAGCATAAAAAGGCCATTGGTGAATAAATTCACCAAATCTCATGTCCAGCATACCTGGCCTGTCAATGCCAAAAGTAGCTGAACCAACCTGAAACTTTTGGACAGATGGCACTATTGGTTTGAACAGGGGACACTACTATTTGTTTCTAGAAAAGAAATAACATGAACATGTCAGAACTGATGACATAATTATTGACCACAATCAAAGCTCAAACCCAATAGCTTTTGGGATATGTGGCTGCCTCTGGAATATGGAGCGCTAATGCTTGTAACAAGAAATTTGGCAAGTGCTTTCTCTAAATTTGAACATTATCTGTTTGGTTTTACTGAAACTGAGTTTAAAGAATTTTTAACTAAATTCATGAATTAATGCAAGGTGTGTCATAAATTCGTGTTACAAATAATAAAAAGTCACAATCACTGTGTGATTACATAACACTTTATAGATCATTAGTTAAGAAACATTTATTCACAATTAGTGTACTTCATAGATGAATTGATATGGAACTAATGGTGTATATTCCCTTTACCTTGGAACTTAGAGGTCGGAACTAGCAGTGATGTAAACTCTGAACTGATTGCGTTTGAGCCACACAGTTGTAAGAACATGGATGCATACTGAAAAGCCGACTTATTCGGAGCATGGACAACTTCCAAACATGTACAGTACATTCTACATGATAAAAACTGTATGTGGTATTCTGCACATTCAAACAGCCCAGAAGCATGTAATGTATAAAAAAATGAATGTTACTATATGTATGACAGCAGAAATTAGCGACGTTCATTCAGTTGTTATGAGTGGTAAACTCAGAAATTCTGACTGGAACACACCGTACATTATACCATATTTATACCAACTTTTAATCATGTATTTGCACAGTCTTCCTAAAAGTAGAACGGTATTTATTCTCTTACACTATCAGTCAAATGTTTTGCCACACCTTCTCCTTTAGTGATTTTTCTTTATTTTTTTATTATTTTCAGCATTGTACATTAATATTGAAGACATCCAAACTGAAAGAACATGTGTGGAATCATGTAGACAACAATAAAATTTTTGGCCAGAACATTTTTAATATTTTAGATTGTCTAAAGTAGATACATTTGGTTTTAATGACAGTTTTGCCTACTCGTGGCATTCTCTTATCAGATTCACAAGTTACCAAAATCTATCTGAGTTGCTGTAAATTGGTAGCTTCTGATGCTGTTAATGCTAATAAACATATCATCTGCAGCAAAGGGAGCTCTTGGTCTTCCTTTCCTAAGACAGAATTGACTGGCCTTCATTTTTGTAGTAGTTTCTTTAATTAACGTAACCCTTAAAGAACTAGGTAGAAGAGTTTTGAGGATGCCTGACTTTCCCATATTTTGCTTTTCAACCACGTTGTAGCAGTTGAATAGGTAAAGTGCCAATTTATCATTTGTATTGTTGAAAAAGAAGAATTTGACAATGATTTTGCAAAGAAATAAGAGCAACTTTGAAAGCTTTTTGAGTTTTTGGCTTTTTCCTGTGGATGGCCAACTCTGGCCTTTGGAACGTTAAGTGAGTGTTGACTCTGTAGCCATCCTTCCTTTGTACAAGACAGCTGATGGTCTAAAGCACATTAAGAAAGCAAGACATGGCATAATTTGTTCCAGGTGACCACATCTTGAATCTGATGAGAGAATGCAAAGCTGTTGTT
>JAQQAE010017358.1:0-11497 GCA_029823295.1 Pseudamia nigra
CAGCAAAAAGTGCACATGCAGCTTATGCTGTTATATCGTCCCTACCAATGTTGAGACCAAACCTACGCCCTTGCCTATAAGTATAAGAATATTGTCCATATCTGAATCAAACTTTGTGGTTTGATAGAATCTATCATGTTGTTATCCTATGTTTTTTGGCTACATTTTCTGGGTGGTATTTGTGGTGTTACAAGGACAAACGTTGAATTTGGTTCTGTCTCACAATGGTGAAGAATCCTTTATAAATCTTCTGGATCCAGACAATGATCCAGACCACTACCACAATCTAATCGACTGGTCCTTGTGCCACTTCTGACCTATCCTGAAAATTTCATTCAAATCTGTTCATATCTTTTTGAATTATGCTGTGAACAAACAGAAAAATAAATAAAACACCGACAAAAACATAACCTTGATGGAGGTAATAAACACTACCAGAAAAAGACCGGTAGCATCCACATTAAAGTCTAGTGTAATACTTTCAGGATAAAATTCAAATACTGTAGTAAAACTGAGCTAATTCATGACTCAAAACAAACTAATGTATGAATTACAGGTTTTTTCATTCACTTTATGTAATGAATGATTTATCATGAATATATGAAGTTCACTTGTCAGTGGAATAAATGACCAATGCTCACAATGTTTTTATTACAGAAATGTGAAGATGGTAGATCAATATCTGGTTAGTCAGTTTATCAACTAGGAAAATTTATTTCCCCCCATTTAAAAATATTTTTTCTCTTTATTGTATTGTGTTTGATCCTTCATGACACAAGTATTTCAAATAGGATGTAATTAGTTTTTGAATTATATATTTTAATGTGGGTAATGTAATGGAAAGTATTATGTCATGGTATGTTGTTATGGACCTCAGGAAGAATAGGAGACACTTTTGAGTGTCACTAACGAGCATCCTATTAAACAAATAAGACAAGTAAATAGATGATCTTATGACATGCTTTGCCAAGGATATTTTTCATGTATTTGGTGAGAACAGCAAACCTTACACAGAATCCGGCAGGATCATTAATCTTAGCTGCATTTCCACCTCTAACCACCTGTGGGCGCTGTGACACATTCCTTGTCTCAGTCATGCCTCTCTTCTTGTCTTAGTTACAAAATCTGTGTTGTCAAACGTTGCTAAGGAAGTGATTTGTGGCTTCTTTTACTTCAGCCACACTGAAACCTTAACAACAACAAACCAAAGGTAACTTCACATCCTTATGTAACACATATATAACAATGACGTAACTCAGTAACATTGACGCTACCAATATGAGCGTTTTATTCATGTGACCTAGCAAACGTTAGCTCGTGTAATTAGCCTTTACGGCGCGAACTAACACAGATTTAGCTTAATAGCTTAAGCCAAGTTAGCTGAGTTCAGTATCATAGATAACGTGGTGTAATAGAAAATGATGTATTCGAGTAAACTGGGCGATAAAATGAGAAAACAATGTATTATAAGCATATGTTGTAAAGTCATTGTTTAACGTAGCAAATGTCAAGTTATCTAGTAGTTTGAGGCCAAATTCAGTAGTAATTATGCTAATGGTGTTTTATGATGCTATGTTTGTTAACTCTGGGCTGTCACGGGTCTCTGAAAGTATTAAAATGTCATATTTTTATTTATTTACTGAAAGAGAAGGGTCGGTACTCATTAATGGACTTTTACATATACATATTGCAGATTGCAGCCACAGGCTAATTTCCATCTGCAGACCCTTGGCAGGTGGATGTTATAAGAAACACAAAAATACGTTAAAAATATACAAAACACTCTGCAAAGTACAAGCAGAAAAGACAAAAAAAAAAAAAAAACTAAACAAAAAAAAAAAAACAGGACTATACAAAGAAGAAAGCTGGAGTTTTTATTCTAAGTCTGCAAATAGTTGAGGGAGGTAATAAAGTGCTAGTGTGATGGAATAACAAATTGGTTAATATTGTGAACTGGTTCATTATGTATAATGCACTTGGTCCCAGTATAGAGAATATAAAGTGCACATTAGTTGCATATGGCTCTTTGGATAATTATTAATGTGGTTTGGTTTCACTTTTACCACAATGTCATCTGTTTCTTAAATGTCTCAAGGCTTGAAAGCCCTCTCACTGAAGAATGGATAATATTCCAAATAGCACCCCCTTTAAATGACAGGGCTTTATGTCAAAAACACTTCGATCCGTGTCTCTGGTCACACGTGCAGTAGAGCCACTGATAGACTTCTGTTTAATAAATGAATTCATCGGTGGAGGTGCCAAACCATGCAAACTGAATAAGGCATGCAGATATAGAACTTGTGAAATTGGTGAAATTTAGGAGATTGTGTTTGCCAAGGATGCTGTAGTGGTCATAGGAGAGGGCTTTCTAGTCCAAGACTTTCAATGCTTGAATGCAGCTTTACAAAATGAGGCCTTAAATGTCATTAGATATTTAAAAATGTTTATAATTTCTACAGATATTAAATCCAATTTCCAGATTTCTGAGCTTCAAAGCTGCAACTGCACCTACTATTCTCCTTTTTTTACATTAGACTGGATTTATTTGTTTGAACATGTAGGGTTTTTTCAGTTTATAAATTGTTTTTATCATTTTTGTCCATCATTTTCTTGGTTTATGGGTAATGTTTGGATTATTTCTTTATTTTTGTTCCTTTTATTAATTTCATTGGCAATTTAATTTATTTTTATTTAATGTTGTAAATGGCAGTGTACTTTTAATGTGTACAATATTAAGTCAAAGTTCACAAAATGACATGTCTGTGAAGATTCTCAGTCATCCAGGTCATAGTGTCCAAGGCGTGTGGTTTTTCCATCTGTCGACTGGACTGGAAATTTGGTTTGAAGACGTTTCGCTACCTATCCAGGATGCTTCTTCAGTTCCTTTGGTTTGATGACGTTTAAAACTGAAGAAGTTTCCTGGATTGGTACCGAAACGTCTTCAAACCAAATTTCCACTCCTGTCAACAGAAGGAAAACCACACGCCTTGTTCACAAAATGACCAAAAATACATCTTACTCATCGATTATCTTTAACATCTAACTAGTACAACACATAAAATTATGTGTGAATTCATGTGCAGAAAAAATGAAGATATTATTGGCAGTATTTTAGAATAACTGTCCAAACTAAATAATCTGATCTGGTCTGCACACATTTTAAGGTAGCTATGTATATAACTGAATCCTATATTATGTATGGATCTACCTCTGCATTTTAGATTGCGATGAGAGATCCACCTGACTACAGCTGGTCTCAGACATGATGAGAGGATGACTGAGAATGGAGAGGACAGAGACCACCATCAGTACAGTGACACTGCGGCTGAAGGAGACTCGGCAGTCAGTGAAGACAGTGGGACCTTTAAGACCTCCCTAGCAGATGGTATCACCTACAAAGATCACAGCAATGCCTCCAGACTACCTGCTAAAAATACGCAGGGAGAAATGAGTCCGTATCAGCCTCGGCCA
This sequence comes from Pseudamia nigra, assembly GCA_029823295.1. Classification (NCBI taxonomy): domain Eukaryota; kingdom Metazoa; phylum Chordata; class Actinopteri; order Kurtiformes; family Apogonidae; genus Pseudamia; species Pseudamia nigra. The sequence goes on from JAQQAE010017358.1 coordinate 3,472, forward strand.
CCATCGTTACGGAGGCGGTTAAAGAACATTAAAAGTGGCTCAATTGAGGAGGCGATGAGAACCAGGAGGCTGAGAAACAGCCAGGAGAGTCTGAGCGACCCAGCAGAGACTGGTTCCTCCACAGACTCTCTTAAAGATGACCAAGCATTTCAGGATCCAGGTAGAGTTCTTGTTATTGGTGCAGCCACTACGAGGACTGAGCAAGAATCCACAGTTAAACCGGTTTCTGCTGTCGTGACTGGATCCCCAGCTTTCCGGTACAGAGGGAGCAGTTTCTCTGAATATGAAAGAAGGTACCAGAGCCAGCAGAGTGACCTGATAGACCACCAGGCGAAGTCCTCCAAGGTGCGCCTTTCTCCGGTGCAACCTACGGGTCCACTGCCTGCACTGGAGAAAAGCTTTGCATCAGCCACTTTAAGGGCAGCTAATCGGATTGACAGGGATAGTTTGGATTACATGGTGCTGGCCAAAGAGAAGCTTGGGGACAGGCTCCACAGGAACTTGAGTGATAGCAGGCTTCTGGAGAACATGGGGTCGGACAGTGCCTCTGTGAACTCCATGCGGTCCACCTACAGCGTGCTTAGCCCCATCAGACCCCAGGACATGAGGAACAGGTACAGTAGGACAAGCTAGCTGTTTACAAGACAGCATGGAGTCAAACTCAGTCTAGATATGGAAGCTTGTTTGCAAAGTTTAAGCGTTAACAGGTTATTAGAAACACCATTAGGGATTCACAGCTGACAAGGCCAGTGATACTGTAAAACCTCGCCAAATGTACAGCCGGATGTGGCTATATTTATAAAGTGTAACCAAGGTACAGTATTCAGATTGTCACATGTGACTGAATTTGTCTTTAGAGCAGGAAAAAGGAATTAGTTTGTGCATTAGTTTGTAAATTAGGTGTGTTCATTTATATCCACTGTAGACATTTGATGGGGATATTGACGGCAGTGGCGGGATGGAAGTCAAATACTTTACTGAGGTACAAATATGAGGTGTGCCACTCTTACTTTAGTTACGTATTTCCTCTCATGTACTGCAACAGTGTATATCAGAGAGAATTACTGTTTTAATGTTTTATAAGGTACTTGTGTTGTGAAATACATTTGTGTAACTCAAACGGAAAGCTCTTTTTGGAGCTCATGAACAGTTGACATTATAGAGACACATGGTTCTCACAGGATGGCAATATATTGCCTATATCATGACCTTGCAGAATATGATGTTCACTGTAGATATGCCCCAATCGCCCATAGCATTATGACACTAACCGGTGAGGTGGTCATACTGTTGATTATATGGTTCCAGTGGCTTTTGTCAGAGTGGATGTATTAGGCAGCAAGTGAACATTTAACCCTTGAAGTTTTTGCACTGGAAGCAGCAAATTGTTCAAACTAAGTAAAGATCTGAGTAACTTTGACAAGAACAAAATTGTGATGGTACATGACTGGGTCATTGCATCCAAACCTAAAGATCTTGTTGGGTTTTCTAGTCTGCAGTGGATAGTACCACAACTGAAGTGGTCTACAGCAGTGGTTCTCAACCTTTTTTCAGTCACGTGCCCCCTGTGAATTTTTTTTTTCATCCAAGCACCCCCACATCAGCATAAAGCATTTTTGGTTAAAAAAAATAAACATGTGAGACATAGCACTTTGTCATTAGTGTCTCATTTATTAAACTTTGTCACTGTGCAAAGCATTGCTCATTTATAGTGGTCTTTTTGGAAATAAAAATATATAAAAATAACTTAAGACTTGTTAAAAAAAATCAAGTGCCCTGTTTTGGGATTGTAATAAAGATCTGCTTTCAAACTGAATTCATGAGCTTAAAATAGATAAATACAGTATATATTTGTTCACAGAAAAGGAAATTATTAACATAATTATGGATCAAATGTTGGCAAAATATTTTAATAATTTAATTTAAAATAACATATTTGCTACAAAAATTGTATTTATCATCTTAAAATATGTTCTTTAACATACCATTTTACACATTTTATTGATTACTTTGTTAATTTTTTCACAATATATTGATTAAAATTACAAACTGAACATTGCATTGTTGCCTTCAACTGAGTGCCTCTGCATTTACATATTAGTGAGATCATGGACTTGTGCTTCAGTGAGGATCTTTGTCAATCTTGGTGGCAGGGAGGCAACTAATGTGACAAAAACTTCTCTGGGCACAGTTTTTAAATGTGTTTTTTTTATCTCGTGTACCCTCTGGAGTGCCTTCAAGTGCCCCATTTTGAGAACCAGTGGTCTAGAGTATTTGTGAAATATTTTAGTGAAAAACTGGTTAGATTCATGAAGGCCTGAGCTCACAACTTACAGGATTTGAAGTATGTGTCACTATAATGTCTAATGTGTAATGTACTGTCAGTTATTACAGCAGCTTTCAGTGGTCTGGTAGAGCTCAGGCTTTGGGTTAGAGCTGCTCTGGAATCAAAAGGATGAACCTACACAACATTATGTGGTAGCAGTGTTTTGTTCTCTTGATCCTCTACTGGACTGAGATCCAGTCGTCCTTCCTTCCTCATGGGGTTCTGTCCACTGCAGGACCAGGACCACCCAACAAGACCCACAGTTTTGGAGATGCTTTGACCCAGTTGTCTTAAAATCACAATTTGGTCCTTGTCTACGTTATTTACATCCTTACACAGCCCAGTTTTTTTTTAACTAACAATATCTAAAGGAGTTTAAATGAGCTTGACTTTAAACATCTACAGCAGTAAAATGCACATACACATTCATGCAGCAGCAAAATAAACCCCCAAAATAGCATAGATGGGGCAGCACTGTCTCAGGAGGTAGAGCAGGTCGTCCAAGAACAGAGGGTTGGAGGTTTGAACCCTGCTCCATCTCAGCCATTATCGTTGTGCCCTTGGGCAAATCACTTCACCCCTTGTGTGAATGTGAATGAATGTTTGGCGGTGGTCGGAGAGGCTGTTGGCCTGAATTGGCAGTCATGTTTCCGTCTACAGATGTAATTCATCATCACCAGTGTGCAACTGTGGAGTGAATGAATAATGGATTCACTGTGAGTGCGTTGGGGTGACTCGGGTGTCGTGAAAAGTGCTAAATAAGTCCAGTCCATTATTATTATTATTGCCTACGATAGGGACCATTTTACTGCATAATGATTATTTTGAGCTGTCATATATTTTGCATCCTGAAATAAGATTTGAACAGAGAACTCTTGCTTGTAGTGGAGTATTTTGGCAGTTTGCACTAATTTAAGTAAGAATCTGTGTTCATACTTCTCCCTTAGGTGTAGCTGATTAACATGGATCACGCTTCAGTGGGAGATCTTTTTGCAACGTTCACTGACTTTTAATTTGTCCTTAAATTAAGGATCTAGACAAATTCATGCATGCGCAGAGCTTACATCTTTCAGAGAAAAGGAGAAAGACAGTGGAATGAGGAGGATTAACATGAGATCAGAGCAGATGCAGAATCAGCTCAATTTTTGACAGGAAGTTGAACAGTCAGCATCTAAAAGGAAATAGCTTCATTTGTAAATGATTCTTTTAAATCTAAGGCAACAGCCAAAGGGACACGACTCATTGTCCTTTTAAACTGCATTTTATTTTACTGGTTTTATTTCCAGGAGCTTTCTGGAAGGCAGCGTGCTTGGAAGCGGAGCCCTGCTGGGGGCTGAGGAGCTGGATCGCTATTTCCCTGACAGGAGAGTGGGTGTCTACATAGTCACTTGGAACATGCAGGGGGAGAAGGTATTTGTACAGTGGTCACACTTCAAAGTCTTATCCAGTTACAGTTGTAGTTGGCAACCAAGTTTTCACCAAATTTCATTCTGTCATTTTCAGGGGCTTCCAGCGAACTTAGATGATCTCCTCCTTCCAACAGATTCTGAATTTGCACAAGACTTTTATGTTATTGGGGTCCAGGAGGGCTGTCCTGACAGGTGTGGGAAGTTTTATCTTTAAGATTCAGCATTATATCAACTGATTGCAATAATGACTGTTTCACTGTGTTCAGGAGGGAGTGGGAGACCCGCCTGCAGGAGACCCTGGGGCCGTACTACGTCATGCTCTATGCAGCATCACATGGCGTTTTGTATCTCACCGTATTTGTCCGACGAGACCTTATATGGTTCTTCTCAGGTCAGACCCTCTTTAATCCCATTACAGAAAATGAGCACCTTGCATTTCATCCAGTCAAGGATGAAATGCTAGGTAGGGATTGCTCTTGAGCTCATTCAACAGTTATCAAGCTGCAATGGTCTGTCAATATTGTCATAAAATATGATGTTAGCCACATGCATTTGTTTACCCACTGAAAGAAAGAGAACTGGTGCATTCAGGAGCCTGTGCCTCCATTGGAAATGACCGTATCCACACACCTACTTACACACCTGATAAGCTAACAATGTGTTACGCTCACACAGTTTGGTTTGTAACTTGTAACTACTGCATTAAATGTAGATAATACTAAAGAGGCGCATGATATTTGTACTGGTAACATGAAGTAGGTTAGTGCACAGTTGCAGTCTGTACCAAGAATTACAATGGGTGACTTACTGATTTAACCTAAGGGGCTAAGAGCTTCTTAATACCTACATTAAGTGTGGTTTTGCAGCCTCATTGAAACATCTGCACTTGTCTCAAAATAATAGTAAATTGCATACGTGCTAATGGAACCGGGAACATGAGATCAAATCTTTTAAATGCATGATGATTACATCACTCTACCTAAGACTGTATGACACATAAAGTTAAGTAGTTCATAACCACAGCATAGCGTCGCCAAGCACAAAACTACAAAACAAAGAGGGTAAGGAAATATGTGACTTACTAGTCCAGTATCAACAAGTCACCATCACTCTTGCCTCCCTCTATATGTAAGATGGTGTAATAGTCGGACTTGTGATTGGCGCTATACAAATAAAGATTGATTGATTGATTGATTGATTGTCTGGGCGATTGACCCTGTACCCACCCTCCCTCTGTACAAGACGACTGTTGGTCTAACGCAGTGGTTCTCAATCTATTTGAGTAACAACCCCCAAGATAACATTTGTAGGTGTTAGTTCCGCCGTCCCATGTCTGGAGCTTCAACACTTTTTCTGTATAGCCAATGCTCCATTTTCAACCATATGTATGACGGCTAGCAAACCTGCTATAGCTGTTGGTTAACACATCAACCGAGCTAAAATGCATGTGGTTTTCCTTTTTAAATTTTTTTTCACTGTGCACAATCTCGTGCGTGAATAATTGAACTTTATCAACTGCAAACTCAGTTGATAAAATAAATTCCAGACAAACATTGAACTGGAAAACAAAATTACTAAAAAATCTACTTCATCACAATCCAGAATTTTGTAAATATGTATTATTCACAATGACCTGGTGACCCACTGAAATTATTTCACAACCCCCTGTTTGAGAAAGGCTGATTTAAAGAACTTTAAGAAGACAAGACAGGGCACAAATGAACTCTTGACAAGGCACACTTGTGATGTGAAAACCATTCCAGACGACCAGCTATATAATGACAGAACACCATGAGTGTGTAAAGCTGTCATCAAAGCTACGTATTGTGGCTACTTTGGACTATGTCAATTGTAAAACGTGTTCTGGGTTGTTTAACATTTTCTTGTTTACTACATAATTCCATACGTGTTCTTTCACAGTTTGGATGTCTTAAATATGAATGTGCAATGTTGAAAATAATAAAAATTAAAAAAAAATTTTAGTTTAAGTTTTAAGGTGATATAAATATTGACTTGGATTGTTGTGGTTAATGGTGCCACACAGTATATTCATAAATCAGCCTGTTATTGAAGTAGCCAAGCCTAGATTTGCTTACAAATAAACATGTGGCTCTTTTTTGCACAGCGCGTTCGTGGTTTTGCACTGAATCAGCTCTAACTAAACACACCATCTCTTGTGGTGTCTCACACAGAGGTGGAGCATGCCAGTGTCACCACCAGGATCATCTCTCAAATCAAAACCAAAGGGGCTGTGGGCATTGGTTTTACATTTTTTGGCACTTCCTTCCTTTTCATCACGTCCCATTTTACCTGTGAGTTTGACCCTCCAGTCAGACGCTCACACAGATGTCATTACACTTCCTCTTGCTGCTTGAGTATCTTTCTAAATCTGTTTCTAATGTTACTGCTTTCTTCTTAAAGCTGGAGATGCCAAAGTCTATGAGAGAATCCTGGATTACAACAAGATTGTCGAAGCTTTAACTCTTCCAAAAGGGCTTCCAGACACCAACCCTTACCGCTCCACACCATGTAAGTCTACCCAAAGAACATAATAGACAAATAGACAGTCCAACCTGCATCAAAACTGTTCATTAATGTCATGTTCTGTGAACGTTGTTGTCTTTTTTCATAGTGAATCATTTTATCATTGCGGTCCTTCTCTTTTGACTCTCTTAGCTGATGTCACCACAAGGTTTGATCAGGTCTTCTGGTTTGGAGATTTTAACTTTCGGCTCAATAAAAACCGCCTGGAAGTGGAGAATATGATAAACTGTACAGTAGGTGATGATATGGGGCATCTGCTGGAGCATGACCAGCTCTCCAAGGAAATAAAGGACGGTATGAATATATATCAAAAGGAGGCTATGACACAGGAAAAACCCGAATGGCTCAAAAGTGAACTGTGAATGTACATCTGTGTTCCCTTCAGGTTCAATTTTCAAAGGCTTCCAAGAGGCACCGATCCACTTCCTCCCCACATACAAATTTGACATCGGCTGTGATATGTATGACACTACATCAAAACAAAGGACGCCTTCATACACAGTAAGACGAACCGTGAAATTAAGCGTCACAAGACAAAAATAATGATTTTATTGTCTGCAATAGATAATTGTGTTGTGTCGTCTGTTTTCCTACTCTTTACTGCTGTTTTAGGGTTCAGACCTGCAAATTAAACTAGAATTGTCATCTCTGAAGAGATAGCATGGGATTGCTGTACGCTAGCATTTAAATTTGCCAATGATTGCTCAAATGATGCTGAACTACTGCTGTAATACTGTGTCTTAACTGCAGGCCTGTCTCAAAGACATGCCTCTGAATCCAAAGCAGCTTCTGAAATCACAAAAATTTCTTCGCCATAAGTAAGAGAAAGCTTTGATGAACACGATGATACTCATTTGATGTAAGTGGAGTGAAAAATGTGTAATACAGAGCGAGTTAGAAAAGTGAGTGGTTTTGGAGAAGAACATTGATGTCTGCTCTAACTTATAGTGGTTTCAGTGCAGCACTTGGCTGGACTTTCTGTGGCTCAGAGGCTGATAGTTTAAATTCTGTGAGTTGTTCGGGTTTAGTTAGCCCATTTTTTTTTTAATTACACAAATGTGGCTAAGTTTTGATAAAAAATTGTAAATGCAGTGTAAATGGTCTCAGATAAAGTGCAGTTCAAGCAGATTTGTTCTTGAGTTAGGTGTCTCACTAGCACCTACTCGGTTTTCACTGTTTTCCATTTGGAGATAGTACCTGGTACCAGGTACTTTTCAGCCAGGGTTCCAAGTGAGCTCAGTCGAGCAGAAAAGGTAACATTACCAGACTGCAAGCCACTGATTGGCCAGGGAGTGACAGACGCGTCTTGAGAAGGAGTCCAACACAAGAATCAAACCCAGCATTTTTCAAACCTGGCAACAGCAACCGTTTGTTTTTATTATTTCTAATGAACGATCACCGTGTGTTTTCTCTTCTCCTCACCGCACCTGTGCAAGCAACAGCACAGGAGCAGGAAACAGCAACTGAAATTTGTCTATTCTGTCTGTGAAAATTGTCAAAATTCAATGTGGATAAGGCTCTCATGACCATCTTTTACAAATAATACTTTCAGTCTGCCCCTCCTTGAATCTCCTCCTTATTGTGGTGGAGGGTTTGTGTGCCTGAGTGATCCCAGGAGCTATGTTGTCAGGGGCAATTCCCCCTGGTAGGGTCTCCCAAGGCAAAGTGGTCCTACAGTGGGAACAACAAGTATTGGGAAATGTAAAAATGTGCAAGTTCACCCATTTAAAAAGATAAGAGAGGTTTG
>JAQQAE010017359.1:0-11497 GCA_029823295.1 Pseudamia nigra
AACGTCGCAGGCGACCGGAGACCCACGGCACAAAACCCCCCCATGATCTTTCGAGATCGATGGAGCCAACAATTCACCTTTCCATTCCCTCCCTGAAGTCCAGCTCGTCATCATGATCACTGCATGTTGCCCTGCTTCATTGCAACATCAACGGCTCCAAGATTCAGTTTTCCATCATAGACATGTGGCTCACAAACAACCTGTGAGTTTCTGTGGCAGAAACCACACATGGATTATGGTTTTTGGATTGTAAATAAAATAAGTAAATAAAGTCCACATAACATCTGGTGCTGCTGGTATTTTCTGCGCTATTTTTCAATTAGAAAGATTTCTCAGCTTTTGAGTCAGGGGACAGATTCATGTTTGTAGCTCTGCTATGTCTCAGAGGCAAATACTGTTCTTTTCACTCCAGTACATTGTCTGATTTCAGTGTCTTATGCTGGTTTTCATCCCCTCCATGTCCAATGGAAACTGCATATTCCAAATGTGAGTGGCTTTATACTGTATACTGTACCTGAGCTGAACAGAAGGGCAGATAGCCCTTTTGTGGAGCTGAACCTGAAACAGGCAGGATTCAGACCACGTTAATCAGGTTTTTGTGTTCTGTAAACTGGTGGAGGAAAGAACCAAGGTGTTGAAAGTGAACAGTCATTGTCTTCATCGATTTCAAGTCTGCATTCGATTGTGTTCACTGGCGTGCCTTTTGGAGAGCATTGGAGACTGAGCACGTGCAAAAGAAAATGATCTTCAGGCTGCATATAATGGCCCAATCAGCAGCATGCATGCAGATCCAAAAAAAGGATTTTCTCAGGAATTTCCTGTTCAAACTGGGGTCTGCAAGCAAAATGTCATTTCTCCCTCTTACCACTGGTCGCCAAAAATGAATGAGTGGCACGTGAAATCCAATAGAGCCTACAGCCGTGTACTGGCAGAGAAGACAACACGCTCCCCCAAAGGTATAAAGAAGGAAAAGAGTCTAAACTGACTCTCGTCACAGGAAAATACAAAGAGCTGCCTCTGCTGCAGAAGAGAAGTTGATTAGAATTACTGTACCAGCCTCATGTTTAATCATAGTGTTTGAACACTTCATAAAAACACTAAAAAACACTTCAGGCCATCTGGCCAAGTTACACAGAATGGACACATATTGGATTGTGTTTTAAACACAGTTTTACATTAGACATTCATTCGATGTTGGATCCATATGCTGCTGGTTAAGCCAACATTGTATTAATGGACAATGTTGAAACTAATATAAAAAACCGTAAAGGTGACGGTGTCTCCAAACTTTTGACTCTAGTGTATGTCAGCACTGTGATAATCTTGTAACTCATCCAGGAACCATTTTACTGTACAATGAATAATATATTTTGATGACAATACGTTTATACTTTATTGAAAAAAGCATCCTAATACTTTCCTGACAGAAATACATACAAATTGAGATCTGGAACTATGATCAAAGCGTAAAAGTCATAGCCCCCTCCTTGAATCACCACTTTATTGTGGTGGAGGGGTTTGTGTGCCGGAGTGATCCTAGCAGCTATGCTGTCGGGGGCAATTCACCCCTGGTCGTGTCTTTTAAGGCAAATTTGTCGTAGGTGGTAGGTCAGACTAAAAGCGATTCAGAAGATCCTTATGACTGTGTCTTCCTGTGGGCCCACCACCTGCAGGAAGGGTCACAAGGGTCTGGTGCTGTGTGGTTTGGGTGGCAGCCAAAAGCAGGGGCCTGGGTGGTCCAATCCCCAGTTACCAAAGCTAGCTCCAACTGGGAGGAGGTCCTGGGGCAGACCAAGGACAAGCTAGAAGGACTATGTCTCTCAGCTGGCCTGTGAATGGCTGAGGGTCCCCCCAGAGGAGCTGGAGGAGGGGGCTGGGGAGAGGGACGTCTGCACTTTTCTGCTTAGGCTGCTGCCCCCAAGACCCTGACTCGGATAAGCAGAAGATGATGGATGGACGGATAAAAGTCATATAAAATAATGCCAGATATGACAATAAAAGTCATATAAAACAATGTCAGATATGACAGCCTGTTGGTTTAAATGCATGTGGACCTGCTTGGTGCTGATGTGTGGTGATTTACTGGAGTGGTGTATGTGTGATGACCACTAGACCATCATTGAGATGGTCTGAGAAAGTATGTACAGACAGAAACACTGTCTCAAGTATGGAAAGGCATGGAATAATGTTCTAAATTCTGATGCAGAACTAAGCTCAGTTACAATAAAGCTATTTTTTTGGAAAAAAATCCTTTTAAGGCTTACATACTGTAATTATTACATGATCATACAGGGATTTGTGTAATTACAATTTAAATGCATTTTAATTGAACTAAATTGTAATTAACTTTATCTCTTTCAGGGAAATTCATTTAAACAACTCATTCAGTAGGCAAGAAAGATGACGTCTTCAATCTTCTCAGTCTTCAGTCTGCAACCAGCTGTGGTGTTGAACAGTCTGATGGAGGTGGTGATGAAGGATCTCTTATGTCATTCAGTCTGGCGGTGTAGTGATGTTAAACACTCACTGCAGCTGCTCCTCTTTCCAGTCTTTTTAACATCTCTGTAACACCAAACCGTGGTGTATCCAAACATTTTAACAGATGACTCTGATCAGTCACACTTCAGCCAGGTCTCCCAGAAACACATGAAGCTATCCTCTTCAAACTCCTTCTGGCCCCTCACCGATGCCTGCAATGTATCCACCTTGCCGATCAGTATAGTTGGTAGAAACGGTTTGTACCTGAATCGTCTGCCTTGTACTTTGACACCAGCCCTGCAGCCACGCAGAGTCCATCTCAGATCCACATCTCCTCTGCCTCAGGTTCAGGAGGTCCTCTCTGGAGGAAATTCTTCTCTCTGTATCAATTACATATTGATCCCACAAAGGAAGATACAAAAAAGCAGTGTATATGCAGAAATCTTTAGAAAAGTGAAAAAAAAAAGCGTAGAGCTGTTGTTAGTTGCTGCCGTCTGCACTGGTGCTGCACATTCTACAGTAAATATTAGAGCTGACCTAAAATTTCTCTTGTCCGGAGTCACAATATTATTCAGACCCTTTATAAAATATGACATGTTTGAGCCAGTGACATTTTAGCACCAATTTGTTATTATTTTGTTCTTTTTTGTTTATTCATATGTTCATTTTGTTGATTTTTTCCCCTCATGTCCTTTATCACTGTGCTTGTTTTTGTTCAATTCATTGATTATTGTTCATTTTTCCTAAATGGTGCTCATTTTGCAGATTATTTGATAATTTTTTAAAATTAATTTTCAATAGTTTTGGTTCATTTCCCTGATTACATTTTTCCTGCATCGTTTGACTTGTTTTCTTCTTTGTATACATTTACTCGAGTATTTCACTCAGATTTTGTGTTAATCTTGCACAATTTCTAATCTATTCTTCTCGCAGGATGTGATACCAATCTTCCTGAAGGGCTCAACGGAGCTGACGGACAGTTTGTGGAGTCGGTCCTCTTTGTCGTACATCTGGATGATCCCAAAGATGTTGGGGGGGTGACGTCTGGTGGAAACAGTGCCTCCAATGAGAAATCGTTGAATTGTGCGTGTTGATCTGTCTGGCGACGGCCCTGATGGACATACCAGCCTCCATCATGCCAACAGCTCGCTCTCCATTGTTTCTGCTCATCTGGGGCATCAGGTCACTCTGGTTAATATTTTCTTGCCCACTGTCCAGGAAGTGTCCCTGTGATGATGCCACACCTGTCTGCTGTGGGGATTATCTCTTGCATTGTGTTACGTCACTGAAGGAGCAGTACTTGGGTTTTTGTTTTGAGTTCAGGTTGAATGTTGAATGAAAAGACTGGAATAACCCTTTCTCCAAAATACTGAATTTGTTGGTGCTACATTTCTATATTTTCGTTCAGTGTAATTTATAAACCAAGAGAAAAGAACAAGCAGACAAAAATGGATTTTTTTCAGGAGCAATTTGATCACACAAAAAGGTCACAATGCCCATTAAAAGGTTAATAGTTGTAAGCGTATTACCATTATCATTTGAATCTGTACTCATTTTCCTATAATGTCATTGCACCAAAAGTATCCATCCATTTATTTGCTACCCGTTAATCCTCACTAGATTCAGTGGGTACACCAAAAGCAATATTCTTACATTTATTTCACCCTCCTTATTTAATTCCTTGACCATGAAAACCTACCATTAGCATTTGGAAGCTCATACATAGTCAGTTTCATGTCTATAGCATTATTTGTTACCTTACCATAGCTTAGTTTTCCCTCAACCCCTGTACATATAAGCATTCCGGATCACTAGATCTGGAATGTTGCCCATATCCGAGACCCCGGGACAATACGGAGGACAAACCCAGCAGAACTTTTGAGAGAAGCCTAGGAGGTTCTCCTGGGATGAAGTGGTCAAGAGGTTATACCTGCCAGTGGATTCTCTCCTATTTTAAATCACACACTGACTTAATGCAATATACATGGGTGTGTGCAATAATGTTATGTTTGTCATCTTGTGCAATATATATGGGAATGTGCAATAATTTGTTGTCATGTTTGGCATCATTCAGGTTCCTTTGGTGCATGTTTTAATTTTTGTAATTTTCTATGTGATGGATTTTTTTTAGTCATCTTTTCTCCCCTTGGGGACAGCAGATGGATAATGAGTCGATGGCTATAATCCAACTTGTTCACATATACTTTCAGTGTGTTGTGAATGTGCATTAACTTGCACTGTCCAGTCTCAAATAAGCACATGTACATTGGGATCAAACTTTGTGGCTTGGTAGAATCTATTACAGTGTTACTCTTTGTTTTTAGCTTCCATTTTCTCCGCGTTGCATGGACAAATGTTGAATCTGGCCCGATCGCAATCCTGAAGAATCTGTTAAACATGGACAATGTAACTAGACGTTTGACGGTGGACAGACTCCAGTGGATTCCAGCTCCTCCTGCCGCTCGGCCTGTAACACTGGGTGGCAGTGTGTCCCAAACAAATTATTAACAGAGCGGCTCCGCCTGTTCAGAGACTTAAAAGAGGCCTTTGACCACACGAAGAGGGTCCTCAAACGCATCACTGTGTGTTCACTGTCGATAAAACTACACAGCACGCAGGGGTGGGGAAGGAGTATGCCCACGCTAAAGTAGACATAACTCATTACAGTGAAGGTCAGAGAGTTACGAAACAAAGAGTAAATGTAACGAAAGCATGAAGAGTTGATGTATGAAGACACCAGAGGGGGTAGAGTACACCGAAACAGTAGTCAAGTAAAAGTACTGTTACTTTATAATTATAGTGACTCAAATAGCAGTAGAAGTACTCATAAAAATAAGTCCTTGAGCAAAAGCAAAAGAGTATCTCATTAAGAAAACTACTCAAGTCGTGAGTAACTTCATGACGTAAACTTCATAAATGTATTATATCCACATATTTTGTGTTGATAGTTATGTTTTGTTCATTTTTGTTAATTTCCTTAATATTTTGATGATTTTGTTGATCTTTCTTGGTTCTTTTGTTCATTTCTTAACTTACTTGAATATTTTTTAATTTAATTTTATCAGTGTCGTCACCCAATTTGGTCACTTTTACTCATTTTCTTGCATATTTTGGGTGTTTTTTGTTCAGTTTGTGTTGCATTTTTTGTTTTTGCTAAATTGTTCAGTTATTTCTGCTAATTTTAGCCCTTTTCTTGTTCCTTATTATAGCATTTCTTTCCCTAATTTCTTTCATATATTATTTTCATTAATGTATTTTATTATTTTCTTAATTGCTGCTTATTTTGTTCATTTTTGGTTCATGTTGTTTAGTTTGTACATTTTTGTGATTTGCTTAAAACATTTTTGCTCATTTTGTTTATTTTTTTTCTTCATTTTGTTGCTTTTTGTGATTAATTTTGTGCTTGTTTCCTTGCTTAGTTTATTCATTTTGATAATTTGCTGTGCTAATTTCTATATTTAATTGATTATTTTATTCTTTTTTTTAAATTACTCCTACTCACTGAGGTGGAGCAAAATGTAACTGAGTAGCACACTTTTTTCATCACAAATGTAACTGAGTAAGAGTAAAAAGTATTATCTCTGAGGCACATTTTATGGGAAACACTACTCAAGTACATGTAAGGAGTAAATGTACTTGAGTACATCTGCTCCTTTGAAAATGTTATATTTACTTAATTCTTATTAACAAATACAACATATATTTAATGTTGGAGATTATTTTAGATACACTAGATGACATGAGGAATGTGGACATCTCTTTCCAAATCCATACGAATCCTTATTATATCAGAGCAGCTCCACATTTTAGAAGAAAGAGCAAACAAAAGAAATAAAAATGACCAGTGCAATAAACATAATGAATGCAAATAAACACAACATGAATGCAATAATACACAAAAATGTAAATAATCAAAAAACAACAAGAATAGAGTCAGTATTTGAGTCCATTTAGGATGTTTTACATCACTATATGGACTAAAGTATCGGCTGCTGCAGCTGCAGGAACTTGGGCATCTCATTGCAAATCCGAAGGAATCTTTATCATATCTGAGCCGATTTTTTTGTGACTGGCTCTGAATTCAAGAAAAATTTCAAAATGAAAATGAACAATATTATCAAAAAACACAGAAAATAAAAACTATAAGAGAGTTGGGGCAGGAGGAGTTAGGAAGAGAAGGTGAAAATTACACTAAATGGACTTAAATCATGTTTTAATTCTAGATTATTTTAATTTTTGTTTTTTTTGCTTCATTCTTTCATTCTTATTTTGTTCATTTACATTCATCATACTTATTCTGCTGTTAATTTTTGCGTGTTTTGTTGACTATTTTTGTTTGTAAATGTGGAAGTGCTCACGTATGATCAGGATTCTTGTAGATTTAAAGAAATGTCTAAGTTCTTGCGGGAGAAACAGTCACGAGGCCAAATACTTGTGTCCATATTGTGTACTTTGAGATACTGCCTCAGACTATAACATAGCACTATTACTGTATATAGTACTGCATCTTATAGTGTTATTATATCACAGTATTTGTATTTATTTATAGCATTAAGTGCAACTGTCAAAGTTTGGTGAGTAAAAAGTACCATTTTTGCATCTGAGATAGGGGAAAAAATGTATAAATTAACAAAAAATAATGGAAATAAATGAATGAAGGAGACCAAAATTGTACTTAAAGGCAGTATTTAAGTAAAAGTACTGACAACTGGAATGCTGTTAAAATTAACAAATGTTCCCAAGCTGTCTTTTCATTTATATCAAACTATTGTTACACTATGCCCAGTTACCACAATCAATTTTTTAATAGAAATGGCTGAATACGTTACTTTTACATATATACACTACTGTTTTTTTTCTTTCGTTTTATTACTATCGACGTAGTCTATTGATACTGAAGGCATCTAAACTGTGAAGTTATGTAGTAAATAAAATGTTAAACATTTACATGAATTTTATTTCTTAACTTGTCCACATCAGACACATTTAGATTTGATGACAGCTTTACATTCTCTCATCACATAAGGTCGTCACTGGGACCGATTTTCAAATCACAGCTGAGTTCATTTGTGCAGTTTCTTGCTTTTCTTGTTGCTTCTTGATGTACTTCAGACCATCCGTTGTCTTCCGCAGAGGGCCGGTGGGTACAGAGTTAATAATCCTATTAAGTGCTGCTACAACTACTGTACAAATGCTTGATACAGCAAAAAAACACTCAATTAGAAGAGAAAATACAGTGCATCATTAGTCTGTTAATCTCAAAAATGTCAAGGCATTTGAATCTGTCCCCAAGTTCAGTTGCCAAAACAGTCAGACGCTACCTGAGGTGCTGTACGTCCGCGGTTTCTGAGGCTGGTCATTCTAATAACTGCACTCTGCAGTAGAAGTGGCTCTTGATCTGTCCTCACGAGAGAGGGTTTCATCATAATGTTTAGTGGTTTTGGTGACTGCACTTGGGGACACATTCAAAGTTGTTGAAAGTTTTGACTGACCATTTCTTGAAGTATTACTGTCTTTTCTTGCAATAATATGGATTTGTACAGTAGTTGTAGTAGCACTAATAGGGCTACGGAAACAAGACAGTAGGGCTACCCTTCCTCTGCACAAGACAACTGATGGGCTAAAGCACATTAAGAGGACAAGAAGTGGCACAACCGGCCGGTGGGGGCTTTCTGTGTGGAGTTTGCATGTTCTCCTCATGTCTGCATGGGTTCTCCAAAGGTACTGCCCCCCCTCCCCCCCCAACCCTTAAGGATTAATGGAAATGAATGAATGAAATGGCACAAATTAACTCACCTGTGAGAGAATGCCATGACTGCACAACCCTGAGATCAAAGCTAATGCATTTACTTTGTACAATCTAAAGCAGAAAACATTTTCTGAGTTGTTTAACACTTTTTTACTGCATAATTCCATATGTGTTCTTTCACAGTCTTCAGTATTAATACACATTGCGGAAAATAATAAAAAAAAAAAAAGGAAAAACACGAAAAGAGAAGGTGTGTTCAGACTTTTGACTGGAAGTGTAAATTGATTGCCACTTGCAAAAACAACCAATCGTTGTTACGAATTCATTGACACGGCGCCAGCAAGAGTTAGATGTTCTTTACTTTTAACTTTAAGCCTAAAATATAACAAGGCAGAGTTTTTCTCTTGATCCTAAATCAGCTCATAAAGTCTAAACGTCAGTATACAGTTCATAAAGCTTAATCTCCTGAAAGGCTTTTGTTTTTGCTCACAGTGTTGCATCCAGCAATATATAATATATTTTATATTCCAGTAGACTGACAGTCAGAGAAGGGCTTTATCAGCTTTGCATGAAAGAGCAAGTAGGGTCAATTATAAAATCACACTATATATAGATTTTTTCGCTTCCTCTGAATCAAATGTAACATAAAGGCAACGAAAATCAATTTTCATTATTATATATAATACCAGATTATCCCGGGAAAGTCTGCAACAACTGCGAATAAGCCTCCAAACATATGATTTTACTCCAAAAGTTCACAGTGAAGATAGAGGTCACAGAGGTCACGGCAAAGATAAGCTGAGAACTTGTAAATCCTGTCAATCTGTTTTCAAATTACTGCAGTAACAGCATGCGAGGTGTTGTTTCCGTGTATTATGGTAATGTAATAGCTGAGGCAGGCCTTGGTCTGCAGCTCCTGTTTGTTCGTCGGTACCGCGCTCGCTGCGTTTGGCATTCTGCTCCACTTCTCCCACTGAAATGAGTTCTCTCTCTCTCCCTCTAAACTTACAGAGGATGCGGCACCCACACAGCTGTTCTCCCCTGAGCTGGCGTACATAAAACATAAAAGGCGAGCCTATATGAAAAATGCACAGAGCGCTGGAATATAATGTGCTTGATACCCTGCTGCTGTCGGGCAGGAGGGAGATAAAGAGAGAGGCCTGCCCTGGATAGATTCCTTTTCTGCAGAATTCGTTTGACTGCAGGCTTGGATGGCTGCCTGTGCAAACATTTACTCGCTGCACTCAATCCGTGGATCACATTACAAAGATTGATTGTTCACTTGCCTCTCACCCTCCACTGTTTCATTGGCCAATATGAAATCAAATGGGATTCTTGAAAGAGGAGAATCTGAGGGGTAGAGTTGTTATGCACAGAATAAGTGGCTGTGCTTCTCAGGCAGATGTGAACAAGCTCGATGCGAGTGTGTGAGTGTGTTTGGAGCAAATTTCTCCCATTGTTCTTGTGTATTTGAGATGAATTGAAATGCTGAGCGCCACGCAGTGAAAACAAATCAAACTGATTGTTACAGTTGAAAGAGTGGCACGCTGCACCGTGTTCCCGTCTCTCATATCTCCATGTGAATTAGCAGAGCTGCCGTGTGAACTTACAAGTCAATTAATATCGCTGCCTACCGACCTACCGCTGTGTGATTGCAAAGTTCACAAAAAACGAAATTAAACAAGGGAAACACTGGATTGTGCATGTGCTCTCTTTAGAGGATTTGTGTCCAATTAAAGCTCAGCAGTGTAGGGGAAGTTTGTTTAGAAATGTAATAGGTTACAGCTTACTGGTTACCAAGGGCAGGGATTTTGTCTGAACATGGGGGTGGAGGGGGGGGGTATTAATCACTAAAATGAGTAAAAATGAACAAAATAATCACAAAAATTAGTAAAAAAGAACAACATAATCAAAAAAATTACAAAATGAACAAAATTTTCAAGAAAATAGTAAAAAATGAACCAAATAATCGAAAAAATGTGGAAAAATGAACAAAATAATCAAGAAAATGAATAAAAATGAGCAAAATAAAAAAATGAGTAAAAAGGAGCAAAATAATCAATAAAATGAGTAAAATAATAAAAAAATGAACAAACTTATCAAGAAAGAAAATGAATAAAAATGAGCAAAATAATCAAGAAAATGAATAAAAATGAAAATAACCAAAAAATAAATAAAAATGAGCAAAATAAGAAAATGAGTAAAAATGACCAAAATAATTAAGAAAGAGTAAAAATGAGTAAAATAATAACAAAGATGAACAAACTAATCAAGAAAATGAGTAAAAATGAGAAAAATAATAATAAAAATGAACAGAATAATCAAGAAAATTTCAAAAATGAACAAAATAATTAAGAATATTAGCTAACTAAATAAATAAACAAACATACTCAAGAACATGAACAAAATGAAGAAAATAATAAAAAAAACTGAACAAAATAAACCACCAAAACCAAGGAATGGTGCAAAAATGAACCAAATAGCCAGAAAAATTAGGAAAAACAAACAGTCAAAAAACAATGAGTAAAATGGAACAAAAAAAAAGAAAGGCAGTGATCAAAAATGAACAACAATAAATATCAATAAAATAAACCAAGGGGGCACAAATAAGCAACAAAACAAGTAAAAATATACCAACTAATAAAACCCCTGTTAAAATCTATGCCTATGCTAGTTACTCTGCAGAAGTGTAATATGTAGTGATCTTTTTGCTTTTAATTACACCTGATTACTTTTCTACTAATTCTATTACCTGCATGATTGTATTTTTAACTGCACTTTTCTCTTATGGACAGATATTGTACATGAGACTTTTGCTACAAGCAGTGATGTGTAGAGTACACAGAAACAATATTCATGTAAAAAGTACTGTTAGTCATCATTTTAATGAATCAAGTAGAAATACTAATAAAAATAATTACTTGAATAAGAGTAAAAAATGTTGTCAAAAAAAACTACTAACTGTTAACTAAATAATGACTAAATAACTACTTAATAAATTATGTGGAATTTTGGTTCAGGTTTATTGGTCATTTTGATCATATTTGTCAATTTGCTTTTTTTTGTCATTGCTTTTTTTTTTGGGTTATATTGTACATTTTTATTAATTCATTGTTTACTTTGATATTGTCAGGAGCACTTCCTTGCTATGATTTTGTTTTTCTGTTTCAGTATTTCCTGTTTTATTTTGGTGTGTCAAACCTCCGCTCTCATTTCAACTTCACTTCCTCCCCAATTTGTTTCACCTGTGTCTGATTTTTTGGGGGGGGG